>CAHIKZ030000157.1:810000-915000 GCA_903632075.3 Acanthosepion pharaonis
ATATTTTATGCTATTTAGGGTCAAGAAGCCTAATTCACATAAATAAGAAGTAGAAAATTGCAATAAAACAAAGCTATTTTAGCTAATGTGGGATATTCCTTTTGTGTTGAAATTCCAAAATGTATCAACAAGTACTATCCAATGTTTTATTTTGAGCTTTAAAAAAAAAAAAACTTTTTAAAAAGGTGAATATTAAACAAAGTATTTAAAATAACATAATCAAAGTATAGTAAAAAGAATCATTTGAAAAAAAATTTAATTATTAATTTATTCAAATACACATGCTATATCATTACTACTTCCATCCCCCCACACATTATATATATATATATATATATATATATATATATATATATATATATATTTTACTATCTGTATGTATGCTGTGACAATATTTCATGGCCCACTTAAGAGGATTGCACAGCAGTTGAAAATCAGTGCTCCAATGGTTTGGATATATAATTAACATCAAAACAACTCTTTTTGGAACAACAGATCCCTGATGATTCCAGAATGGAAAAATCTTTATGAATAAATAATGACTGCAAATTAAAATATAAAAATCAATTATTAGAAATATGAATGTGTATTGTTGTGTAATTGATAATGGCTCAGGAGAAAGAATCAGAGTCAAGTTCAGATGCCAATCAAGTTCATTACATTAACTTACAAATAACCTTGGGAAAAATATGAATCCATCTCTTCTCCCCCCAGCTATCAGTTGGACAGCAGGACATACTGGGTGCTATAGCCTTGGTTGGCAACTAGTCTACTGCAGAAACAATAGCTGATGTGAAAAATCTACCTCGTCAGCCATGAATCAAAAGAGACATGATCACCCAAGTATGTAACACATATGGCACTTGACTTTTACTAGATAGATGAATCATCAAACTTAATATCCATTTATTTAAACGTTGTCTGAAATTCTACAGCCAAGTTCTATTATTTCTTCTTTTGATGACTATGCTTTCCACAAAGTGTGATCCAGGATACCCACCCCATAATTCCAGGTAATCTGATAATATTTTGGAGAAAAGTCTATCTTGTTAGACATTCTCTTAATAAACTGCCATGACAAAGCCAAGGAATAAAGAAACACACACACACATATATATATATATATATATATATATAGATTAAAAGGAGAGGAACAGCAAAGACTAGAAAAAATTATTCAGTGAAAAAGTGTGTCCAATCTATTTGTGCACAGCATGGATTGGCAAAATTAGCACAAGATTTGTGAGACAAATCTCTCAAAGTGTGCAGCTTTTTCTCTCAATTCAGAGATTAGATACTAGGATTGATTAGCATATACCAGCTGTGTCGACGGCAGTTTGAAAATGTGTCTATGATTGTGAACACTCAAATAATTCAATTTGTACCTTTTTCATAATCAGCAAAGTGAATTTAGATTATCAAATGCGAATCTAGAATTCTCATATGACAATCCAAATTCACTCTGCTGATTATAAAAAAGGTACAAATTGAATTATTTGAGTGTTCACAATCATATACACATTTTCATACTGCCCTTGACACAGCTGGTATATGCTAATCAATCCTAGTATCTAATCTCTGTGAACTGAGAGAAAACTAACAAAGCTGCACACTTTGAGAAATTTGTCTCGCAGATCTTGTGCACAAATAGATTAGACACACTTTTTCACTGAATAATTTTTTCTTGTCTTTGCTGTTCCTCTCTTTTAAATATATATATATATATATATATATAAAATGTGTGTTTCTTTATTTGTATTCAGTTCAAGCAGCCTTCCCTCTAAACAGAAGGAAGGCCTACTGAGTCTAAATGCAATCTGTGTGATTTAAAATGCTGACTGCTAAATAGTATTTTTTCTTTCCACACTTTTTCAGTCATTGTGTACATCTTTATGTTTGGCCCTGAAGACCAATTTTTTCTTTCTTTTTTTTTGTTATACTTTTTAACTTTATGATTTATTTTTTATTCTTTCTCTTCCAGCCCCTTTGTCTTGTATATATATATTGCATATAGTTACATATACTTTCAAAATGTTCATTTTTACATAACTAATAAAGAAGACTTAAATATTACAAAAATAAACCTAAGCATGTGACCCAAAATGGACTAATTTGCTTTAAAGCCATCCTATAAATTATGTTTCATATAGAAATATAGCATTCCTAAAAATACCAGGATGAAGTTAATACTTTTCTTTATGGTACTGCTAACACTAATGTTCCTGATAGTAACAAAAAATGGTCACTGATATTTGAACATAATCATTAACTTTCACCAATTTCTCCACAAAATTGATCTGTAACACCTTCTACATAAACTGGAAAAATGTAATAAAAAACTAGACTGACCTTGTAGAACAATTTCGATAGAATTTGTAGATTACTTTTTTTAAATTGGCTTTAAAATTAATTTACAAGTTTTTGAGGATTTACTATCAGTTTTACTGTAAAGTCAATAATCAGATTCCAGGATCTGATGAATGGGTTTACAGTGAAACACTGATCTATATTGAAAGTTTTTTGTGGCTCTATCTTCGATATTAAGTATTGTTAAAAATTTTATTATCATATATATCTTTCATTAAAAATGACCAACAAGGAAGTTTTAATTAATTTTTTATTAAATTTTTTCAGCATCCTTACATTTTTCCATTTTGTAGGAGTAAAGGAGTACAAAAATTTTCCATAATTTTTATTGACCCAAGCACTTTCAGCCACTTCTATAGCCATTTTCAAGGGTGTTTGACTTAATGTTGTAATTAAGTTTTGTGTTGTTTTGAATAGAAGCATTCATTCTGAGCCTTCATGTTGTGTAGCTGGAATTTGTTGTGCATGAAACTCACAGTTAAGCTATAGATGAGGAAAAAGATGTATATTTATTATTAATATAAATTTTAGCTGTTATTATGCATTGAGCACTATTTTATTAGCACTAGCACTCAATGTGCAATTATATATATATATATATATATATATATATATATATATATATATATATCCCCGTGGACTAAATAAACGGTTCAGTTCCAACATATATCACATGAAGAAGGTTGGAGCATACAACAGCCAAGATGATGTGGATATGGATATAAAAATGAGGATAACAGTCAAAATTATGTAAACAGTTACAATACCTCATGTCAGAAATATAGAGAGATGTAAAATTATATTTAAAATATTTAACAGAACATTAAATATACATTTATAAAATGTTTTTTTTCTGCAATCAATGCAATCATTCTTGTCAAGAGTCCCAATGAGAGATTGACCTTTGATAAGTATTGGATGTATTTACTTTTAATTTAATAATAATAATGACAACTGCAAACAATGTTATATAGAAAGACTGACAGAAAAGAAACACTAAGAAAATGCAATTTTCCACAAAAATAAATACACACCAGATATTAACTCTGTACACGCTATCTATCCTTTTCTCTTCAAGTCATCTCCATTTAGTTTTTCAGATTGATTAATTAATAATGTCAACCTTCATCTTAGCAAGCATTTTTTTTTTTTTTTTTTGCTTTCTCTAAGTTTTGGACAATCTATATTTTGACTCTTATTCTGATGCATGATGTGTAGTCTTCTGATTTAAGCCACAGGACTTGTGGACCATTGTCAATTCTGTTAAAGATGCAAATTGAAGACAATCAGCAGATCACATACCAAAATTGGAGCGCTCAGTTTAATTGCATAAACAAGTAGAATGGTAAAGGAACTAGAGGGGGAATGGGGATGTACAGACAAGATAAGAGAATAAAACCAGCCACACTTTGCAACAAAATCCTACACCCAAAGAACAAAAAATAAAGTGGTGAAAAAATTTAAGAAAGAGAAATTCCTTTTCTTCGTTCTTCTGTAAATCAACTTTTTTTATGTAGCTAACTAGAATCTAAAACACAATAACAAGTTGTAGCCAGTTTATCAAAGATTAAATGGATAACCATATTTGGTAGATAGGAAAAAATATCTTGCAGCAAGTGCCAGGTATTGCACTACAGAATACATCATGTTTAACAGTTTGTGGCCTGTAGTTTAAATTCTGATAAAATCGCCTTTACAATTTCTATTGGAATTTAACAGTCACATGTAGAATGGGCCAAAATTAGGGTCCAATCAGTGCTCTTGTAGAAGTCATGTGGTACCCTCAGCAGACTCCTACATTAAGTCTGACTCTCAGAATTCAGCCTGTTTTTCATTGGCTTTCCTTTGCAACTGGCTCTTAGTCTTGACCCGTCAACATGCGTCTTGCACACTGTGTGACAGAAAGCCTTTACTCAAGTCCTAGATGGCCAGAAAGAAGCAGCTGCTGTTATCAACATGTGTGGTGCCCAACCCGGATACAAACCTGCAACTCAGGAGAAGCTAGGACTGCTACTTAGAAGCCTGCTACCACTGTTAGAGACTGACCATCCAACCACTTATGAGGACAGATCTTCAAGCAAGCTAAGTCTGCAAATGCACTTTGTTTGCAAATACACATATAACTGTTTTACTTTCAACTTTTTTTCCTTGAAGTAAATTAATTGAACTCAAATGGTTGTTGTGTTTCCTTTCTTCAAAAGCTGTTGTTCCAATTTGCCTGTACACACTTAGCTTCAGTTCTGAACCCATCAAACTTAAAAAAATTTTTATCCTGAATAATTTTCAGTAACAAAAATACCTACATTTTATAGGAAATACATTCAACTGGGTACTGACATTATAGATATTGATAATTTGGAACATGAATGACAATGCTTTAATTGGGAAAATCTATTTTCATAATTGTTCTACTTCAGCATTGCATAAATAATTATTTCAGCAAAGAAATGATGATAGGAATAAACATAGAGATAATAGAATCAACTATAAATATTAATTACTTTTTATCAACAGGAGTATTTTATTGCAATTATTTCATACTTAATGCATTAAGATTTCATAACAAAGTTTAATATGACAAACACGGTCCAGATTGAAAAGTTCAAAGTCACTTATTATCTATCAGAGTTACACCTGATTAATTTTTTTTTCTTTTTAACTAATGTTCAAACTATACAAGGTTTTTCAAAAAGTTTTCTTCAAATTTTCTTCAGTTAGAGCTAAAGAAAAGGTTCTTTAAAAGCTGAGTTTCAAGAAAATAAAACCATTTTTGATTTCAAATCGAAAAAAAACTAGTTTCAAGAAAAATAAACGTTTGTAGCAAAATAAAATAATAAAAATATTAAAATAATGATTTCCTTAAAAACAGTTTTATAAAATTTTGTGTCCAATAGTTGTGCATGTGACTGTACATACATAACATTTTAAACACCAATATAACCTGATATGGAAACCAGCCAATCATTGCACTAATGACCTTAGTAAGCAGAACCACCTTAAATAAAAAGAAAATAAAGCAACAAAGGCTGGGGGTGTGATAGAGCCAAATGATTGTGGGTTACAGAAACAGTGGAAGAGTTTGTGTGGTTGTCAAAATTGAACCTTTTCTTTTTAACTATTCAAAACATTCTTTGTCCATTTCCCCTGGTACCCTTTATTGTACCTATGTCTTTGTTAGAGTAAGGTCAACAGTCAGAACCAAATGTTATCAGCTACAACACACACACACACATCACAAATTAAGAACTTGACCTATTTGGCTGATTACTTCACTAATTAGGACTGGGATTATTCCCTGAACCATTCTTGTTGGCACCAATGTATAATATACAGTTAATCATTCATCAATCTTTCAAAGTTCTTTCAAAATGTCCTACTTAAAAAAAAGTATTCTTGCAAGAAATGATAGAAGTTGATTTTAACACTTGTTCAAATGAACTAAAATAATGGCTTTGGTTGATTTTGTTTTGCAGCATATCAACATCTCTGGGTTATTTAATACCGAAATCTAAATATTTTGAACAGAATTTTATGGCTTCATCTAAATATGTACTCTAAGTATTGTTGGTAATGTTACAATAAAAATATTTTTTTATACTTTCATAGCATTTTGTTTTTGTTTGGATGGTCAACTATTTGCCTATAGCTGGAACCTTAACAGGTGCTATCACCCCGGGTTAGGGTAGAACTGGAAACAACAGGAATTAAGATGTTGTTCCATGCTCCTCAAAATCTCCTGATCAGAGGCCTTGCTGCCAGATGTAGTTTATTGTCATACCTAGTAATGACAGAAAGGAGAGAAAAAACTGTATAAATGATTAAAAAAGGAATAAATATTTCTTTACTATAAACATTATTTTTAGTAAATGCAAATGCTAGAGTTGTTGCCCCTGTTTTTTTAAACAGTGAAATTAATAACGACCGGTGTAGACTGAAAAGTACAAACAAAATAAAAAAATTGTTCCTTTATCCCTTTTTCCATTTAGGAAATTGCTTCTACAATCGAAACATGTGACTACCAATTTAACTTTGGCAGATCATATTCATAGAGCAAAGTCACTTATTTAAGGAACAACCATCCTATTAATCTGCAAAAATTTAAATGCAATGTCTATCACTATCTACTCTCATCCTGGTTACTCTTTTCTCTTCCTGCTCCTTATTAATGTTTCTGTTTCTAATTCTTCCACATACTGTATCCCCTTGTATCTTAGTGGCTTTAATGCCTTGCATGGGGTGAAACAAATTAAAAAAAAAAAAATCTATGAATCTATCCTCCCAAGCTTTATTTTCATACTGGAGACAAAAGTAATGATGTAAAAAGTGATGCAGGTTCAATTCCTGCTGAATTTTTTTCTTTAATAGGATTTTTATAGCAGCAATAAATATGTCTTATGCAAAATCATCAACAGAGTTCATCCCTCTTAAGGCTGATTTTGATTTCAGAGTTTTCCTTCTCTGACACTGGTTCCTGCCTCAAAACTTGAGATCCCAGCCAGCTCCACTATTTAATCCATAGCTAGAGTAAGAGGAGATCCTTTCATCACTTTTCCAACAAGGGTATTTGTGGGGAAGTGAATATAACAAACTCTGCTGGAATTTGAACTCGGCTCACAGATTTCTTCTTGAGAGTTACTAACCATTACACCACCCACACATCCATTCTTATATAGCAATTTCTTGAAATCAAAACTACTGTTGGTACAATTTGGGAGAATTAAGAACAATAGCAATAGAATAAAAAATAAAAGCAAAATCAGTAATAAAGCTGAATGAGATAGGCAAATGTTGAGATACAGAAAGCATCAACATTTGAATTGGAAGCTGTATCTTTCAAATGTAAATAGTGACACATTTTGTTCCTAAAAGGAAGTTCTTCAGACTAACAACAGTTTTATTGATGGTATCTGTCTTATATACAAAATGGCAAGGAAAGGAGAGAAAATGTCTATTAGTAAGCTTTCCTCATTTTGTCATTCACTAACCCACTATTAGTTTAATATATAGATTTTTATCCCATATATCTACATACAGACACAGTGTTTTTTGTTTTTTTTATATATGGGAATAATGCTATTTGCTATTTAAATGGCACTAAAAGTTTTAAAATATTTTATTTTTCAAATGTCAGTGTGATGCTGAGCATGTATGTAGAATGGGTCAAAGATTGGAAACAAGGGTTAATCAGCATGTAGCATATGTTACAAACTGGCAACATACTGATGTGAACACCAGGTTAAAAAAAAAAATTAAAAGAAAGATGGGATTTCTCAGATAGGAAAGTCTAACACAGATGTCAATGAACAACCAAAGCAGGATGAAAGTTTAAAAACAATTTGATATAACAAAACAATTGAATAGAGAGAGAATGTAAGACAGCAGACATAAGATCAACAAGAGGCACTGATCTGATACTGGATATCACTCTGATTATCCATGAATCATGGGTTTGTAAGTTGAAGTGTTCATAACAGCAAACAGATAGAAATTCTTTAGAACATCTGAATGAAAACTGATACTTATTCCTTCTGCAATATAAACTAGGAGATTCCGGAATGGTACTTCTATTTTGTTTCAGATCTAGTAATCAAAATAAATTTTGAGACTGGGAAGATTTCTTCAGGAATAATATTTTCTTATTCATTACACATCTAGTAACTGAATAAGTCCATAGGTGCATTTCAAATGAGCGCATGATGAGAGTCAATTTATTCACGATTTGACTTAGAGATTTTCTGAAAACTGAAAATATATTTTTAAAAAAAAAAAATCACACTTGGCAGCCCATGTTACATGTGCTTGGGTGACTGACTTTTACTTATTCCATTAGGAGATCAAACTGTCTGGTTGTGAAGCAATCCAAATTCGATCCTGCCACGTCTCAGTCTAGACAGGAAATAAAGAAAGAAAGAGGAAACACAAAGAAAGTGTGTCCCTTGTTAGATTGATAATACATCTGATTTTAATATAAATATTGAGAGCCATGTCACAAAGACAATATTCACAAGGGCAAGGTGGACAGTTTGCACAGGTACATGAATACAACTAATTTGAGAGTAGATAAACATTTGTTTTTAAGAAAAAAAACAAAAAAAAACAGCAATGTTCCCTGTCTTATAACCAAGATGTTCTCAGTACTGAGGGAGGCTAATTTAAAATTTCCTTGGAAGGTACTGGAATCTATCTATATTAAGTTTTACCAGCCATCTCCCTGAAAAGAGGAGGACTGGTTGTTAGGCTTAAATGTAATTAGTCTCTAATTTTTATATATTTAGTGCATTTTATTTTTGTATGTAATGCAATCCCTTGATTTACAGGTAGACTCATCTCTTGTGAAATATATCACAGCAAATTTATATTAATAAAAAAAAAAAAAAAAGACATCATACTGCTTTTCCCTACTTTGACATTTTCACATTTTTCTTATCATTAGACTATTCTTAGACATTTTAGAAGCCAATAAACTCTGTACTTGGATATCTTTGACTGCTTCAAAGTCTTTCTTGCATGAAAGCATAGCCAACTACAAATACAAGGTGACCATTCATTAGAAGACAATATTGTAAGTTGTTCTAGCCATGCAGAAGTAGCCATAAATGAAGTTAGCCATTAATGAAAAGTGTCTAGATAAGAATGGAACTATTATGTGTAGCTTGGAATTCAAGGATACAAGTTAAGGAAATTGCAAAAGTAATAGACTGGCTTTTCCTGTAAACTTATTTGATTTTTGTTCTTGGATTAAAAAAAGAACCTTTCTCGTATTACATAAATAGGATATGTTAATATGACAATATTTTTCCCCAGTTCACAACTAAGAAAAGAAAGAAATGAAACTAAAGACTGAAATAGAAAAAGGTCAGAAAATGAAAATACTTAGCTGCTAAAAGAGAATTTCAATAACAAGGATTAGAAAAAATAAATTGCCATTTTTGCATTACATTAGTTCAATCAGTCTATTTGTATCATTCTCTTCTGTTGATGCATATATATCATTTTGCAAACATCATTTTAAAGTAATGTTTCTCCTCTTTCAGGTATTGTTTATACTTTTTATTTATATTCTTACAGGATATCAAAGCAAAGATGAATAAATGTAATTTTCATGTCATTATCCTCTCTGAAGAACCTGCTGGAAACATCAAGATTGCTATAGAACGTGGAATTTGCAAGCAAGTTCTAATTCCAGCCTATTCTGTTGAGTTTACTATCACCCTGATGCCCTTGGAATAGAGTACAACTTCATCTCTTCTCCTTCCCCAACATTGGATTAAAAAGCAGGGTAAGTGAGTTCTCTCACCTTGAGTAGCAAGCAAGGCTAAGAGAAGAATTCCAAACCATACAGAATGCAATGAGAAACCATTTATTTCTAAGAAGAAATGATAGTTTACAGAGAATGAAGGAAAGGAATCTGTGGAGAGCTATGATTACCTATGTAATGATGGTAAAAAAAAAAAAAAAAATAAATAAATAAATCAAAATATATTACATGAGTTCAAACTGTGTTTGAGCTGCTGAAGACATTCCAATTTTTTTTTTTACACTATTTTTCATCCAAGATCCAAGAGCCACTCAAGGTAAGTAACTAAATGAAGATGTTGTAGGGGTGTACAAGGATAAAGCAAGAGGTTTATAATACGATATGTAGGATAGACAACAGTTGACTCCAGTCTTGAAGAGGAAGCATCTTTTTGGAAGTCTGTTTCACAATGCAACAGTTCTGGAGAAGAAGTTGTTTGAGTGGAACTTCCTTCTTGCCAGTGGAATATGCAGAAAATAAGACTGTATACATGTCATAGTCCTAGTTGTGAAGGTCTAAAGTAGCAGAAATAAAGAGTGTAGTTCAGTCAAACATTTGCCATGAAAATATAAACAGAGTTGCGAGAGGTGAGCTGGAGATTCTTGACAAAATCTAAAGAAGAATCTACGTTATTGATCTTGACTTCAATCACGTTCTGACCACTGTAATACCCTGTGGATTTTCTATAAATATTTTCATGGTAACTGTTCTGACAATTTCTTCTTTGGTACCTTGACTTTAAGAATTTAATCACAGTACTAGATTGGTAGCTAGGTCTCATCATTTTACAGATGAAATTACTAGATGTAACCATAATTTCTCTGCTAACAGTTTCTTCTCTCAGACTTCTTGCTTTCCACTTAACTTTGATTTCCAAATATTTAAATGCAATGTCAATCATTATGTGTCTTAGTGGCTTAATTGCTTCACTTGGGGGAAATGATTGAAAAAAACAAACAAACAAAAAAAAACTTCTTGATAATATCCCAGAGTGTAGCACTGCTAAAAAGTTCCTGAAAGACATACCATGGGTTGACCCAAATCTTGTGAGTGAAATTAGGTACACAAAACATCATTGGTTGTGCTAGTACAAAGTAAAACGTCATTGTGACCAAGGGTTTGAGCCTTGTTCAACTGCTGACAATGCCAGGTTATGTGCTCTTTTCCAGAAACTCTAAAGTTTACTCATCATAGTTGCAGTATAAAAAGAGATGTTGGATTTGTGAGTGGTGAAGAAATGCAAATGTGCTAGAGCATGTGTCTGCAACAGGGATTAGCTAGTACTTTGAAATTAGTAACCAGTAATTATTATTAGAAACAGTTTTCTTTAGGTCACCAGACTTGCACACCCCTACCAACAACAAAGTGGACCAGGTGGAGAAGACCTATCAGTAGGTTGTCAACTACCATTAACCTCATTTTTTTTATAATGAAATAAATTCATTGACATGTCACTCTCTTGATTGCAATCCTGCTTAATTTCACTAAGCTGTATTTGCTGAGCAAA
Source organism: Acanthosepion pharaonis (assembly GCA_903632075.3). Classification (NCBI taxonomy): domain Eukaryota; kingdom Metazoa; phylum Mollusca; class Cephalopoda; order Sepiida; family Sepiidae; genus Acanthosepion; species Acanthosepion pharaonis. Next base: position 821,172 of record CAHIKZ030000157.1, read on the forward strand.
CATTCTTCAAACTATTGTCCTCATTTTTATTGAACTTAGAACTCTTTGGATCAAGTCAGTAGATTACTTCAGCCAACACTTATGCACATGGCCCAGTGGATAAAAGTGTTGGTTAAAGTAATTCAGGGACTTGACCCAAAGTGTTCTAAGTTCAATACCTGGCCACAGCAGAGGTGAACAAAAACTTAGAGTTGAGTTACTAAAGGGAGATAATTGAAACTGAGATATCCAGAAAAAGCATAGCATGTGAAACAATAACAATCTACTCCAGTGGTCAAAATAAAGAGTTTGGTTTGAAATATATTACAAGAAGAAGGCCAGAGCATACAATGGCTGAAACATTATAAATATGATGAGGACAATAGTCTGAACAATGTAAATAGTTACAATACCTAATCTCAGAAATACAGGGTGCGATGGGTAAATTGTCGCCATTTGATATTTTTAATTACACGTATGCGCATTGTTTGTTTTTGACACAATACAGCAGGGTCAATTTGGCACCATCCATGAGAAAAACAACCCCATGACACAATTCACTCCACCAGAAATTTGGAAATGGCATGCTGTACTGCTTGGCATTCTCATTGGAAGCTCCAACATGAAGATTTCAGAGTGTTTGGATGCCAATCTGAGGGCAGCACAGAGGATTCGGAAAAAATTGGATGAGTCTAACAGTGATTACAAAGGTACAGAAGCTCAGAAAACTCCCTGATCATTCCAATAATTTGTTGGTTGGGACCTCAGACTCAACAGTGAGGCATATATCAAGTACCTTGAGGAGGTAGTGCTGCCCTGGGTCAAGATGGTGGTGGCTGAAAGACCCTATGTCTGGCAACAGGAATCTGCACCATGCCACACAAGCAAAAGAACCCAGTCATGCAACCACATCACCCCTTACATCTGGTCACCTAACTCCCTAGACTACTGTTATAGTGGAACACACCTATTCTATAGTTAATAGACTCTCCCACCTGCAATAAGTAGGAGTAGTAAGAGTAACGAGTCAGTCAGTCAGTGTCGGATGACACTTAGTCGAATACTAAAGTATCAGCGACCACAGCTAGATTACTCTGCATTATACCTATTATATCAAGTTCCTAACGTTTTGTATATCAAAACTATTTTAGGACCAACTTAGTACCAATACAAGCCTCCACTGCGAAATCACTTTACAGCAACTACAAATCTCTTGATTATTATGTGTGGTGCACAGTTGAGCAAGAAACCAACAAAACTCCTTGTAGCACCAAAGATGAACTGAAGGCAAGGATTATGGCAGCATTTATCAACTAAAATGAGGAGACCATCCAGAAGAGTTGCAAGAGATTCTGAAGTTGCCTGGAGGTCATGGTTGAAGCCAATTGCAATTTTATTGAATAAATTTACTCTTAAGTATTTCAAGATATTTTTGTGTAAATTTGGTAAATATATCTGTTAAAATGAGATATTAGCATTATTTTCATTTTTGTGTAATTAAGACGAAAATTTATCCATTGCACCCTGTATAGACTGATAGAGCTATAATGCTTTAGTTTAAGTTTTGCAAGTTAAAATTGTCATTTCTTCCAAAGCTATAGGATGTCATAATACATAAACCACTTGCCCATGAAAAGACATTGCAATGAATACTCATTTTGCAAAAATAAGTATTTTGTGCTTTAATATCAACCACTAAAATTAAATGTTTAAGCATTTTTGTTCAGATCTTCAGATTAACACCAAGCACTTTAATTATAAAGACTGTTTGCCTTAAATACATTGACTCACATTTTTTGGTAGTGGTGGTGGGGATGGGTGAAATAGAAATTTTGTTATTATGTGCTTTATACAAACTAATTGAACCAGCAATATTGACTGTCAAAATAATTCCATTTTTAAGCTGATTATTATCTGATTTAATGTTTGTATCTAATTTTCAATCCAGCTAGGTTCTAACAGTATTAATTCCATGAAAGACAAGGATTTGGGATGCTTTAGATTGGCTGGATTTATATAATATTCACATAAAAGTCAAACTGGACAAAACATTTTGATTAATTGTTTAAGCTTTCAGTGAAGAGATGACTCAGCATATTTTTAAAATCAACTTTATCTTTTACCTTAGCTTTAAAGAGACTTTTAACATTAAAAATAGCTGGCATTTTAACCCTTTGGAGACAGAACCTCATTTGGTATTTCAGTGCCAAGAAGACAGAGTCCTTTTTATAAGCCCTCACTTGGAACACACACACACACACACAAAAAAATCAATATAAAAATCACAGAACATAGCACACTGTCATAGAAACTGTCATTGAATGGCCCAGATGTGCAAGAAATGCAAGAAGTAATCTGATTGGCTGCTATGAAGACCAGCCAGCTGATCTTGAGGCTTATATTATTGGGCTGATGGATCAGCCCAGTTGTCTTTGTCGTCATTCAATTTTTCAGCTGATAGATTAACCCTGTTGTCTCGTTAAATATTTTTTTTACTTGATATGACATCAAATATTTGTTTTTTATCTTGGATTTTTGGTTTATGTTTATATAATAAATGTGAATGTCAGTGTGTCACACCTTTTCAACTTTATTCCTAGTGGCCGTAGCCCAACATATCATACCATTTTGGAATCAGGCTGAAGCAAATTAAAAACATTCTGGGTTGGATCTGGACCCACAATCCTGAAATTTTGGATTCCCAAGTTTTCATTACTGTGATTGTTTTTGGATTACAGCATATTGGCTTCTATTGATAAAAACAATTAAAAGGGACAACACTTTAATTTCAATAGCTCATGTTCAAATGAAAAAAAATTACTGTTCTCAAATTACAGTGTTTCAAAATAAAATTGTCCATGTTTTCAACTTTACTTTAAGAGGCTGTAGCCCAACATATACCATTTTGTATTAAGGCTGACTGTAAATAAATTAAGAACATTCAAGGTCAGATCCGGACCTGCAATCCTGAAATTTGAGATTCCCAAATTTTCATTACTGCATTTTTACATGATTTTATGCAACAAATTTTTTTGTACGATAACATTTTTTATAACTTGGAAATAAATTTGGGAATAATCAAAATTATGGAATCTAGCAAAAGTCACCCATGAAATAAAAAAAATAATTGTTTGTATGAAAAGTAAGGACCTATGTACATGAATTTGTCTTTAAATTAAATGGCAGCAAAAGAATTATCATTGAACTTTTAAAAAGTAAGATTATATATTAATGCAATACTTAAATGCAGTGATCAATTTTGAGTTCTTCAGTAGTTTGTTGTTGCCTATCTCATATGGCGGGAGTGTGCCTCGCAAAAAGAATCCTCCATCAACAGAGGACCTTGAAAAGAGCCAAGGGTTGAGGAAAAGAAAGTCCTGTGTAAATGAAAACTCAGATCAAACAGCAACCAGGAGAGCTTCCAATACTGGGAATATACAAAGACTTAGGGAATCTCAAACTCCTGAAGAAGCTGAAGGCTCAATTCAGAGCCCTAGCCCTAGCTCAAATGCCACCCGATAGGGCGGTTTTTAAGCTAGTTGCTATAATAAACCATGATATTGTAGAATTTATTATACAAAGTCATGAAAACTCACTGTAACAGTTATATATTAAGGAGTGTAGAAAATATTTCAGGTTAATCCATTTTGTCAATTTTTTTTTTTTTTGGTAATGAGGACTTTGAATGCAGATCAAGAAATTGTTTTTAATGACATGAAAAATATAACAGACATCTACAGAAATTCATTGCAATTTATTTTACTATAAATTTCATTATGACATGAAAGTAGTGGCCCTTTTTATTTTGAACTGTCTGTGCTACCTACCAGGATAGGATTTATTAAAGAATTTACATCAAATCTTTCATTCTATCTAATGATTACATATACAGCAATACATAAAATTATGGTGGAAAGGTGGGGGAAGAATAATTTCTGATTGCCTGTATACTGACTTTTCCATTATTTTGATATTTAGATATTTTCTACATTAAGAAAGTAAATATTTCTGATGACTGAGGAAAAAAAAAAAAAAGCAATAATTTACCAACAGAATTTGAAGTGGTTTCTCCTCAGATTTATTGAAATAAACTTCAACATTAATCTGGTAAAAAGTAACTGCCAGTGATCAATAATTGATGAAAACATTACTAATACAATTATTATAAAAGCTTTTAAGTCTAAAATACTTTGAGATTATGAACTTATTCTTTATAACATACAATAAAAATAATCTATACTACCTTTTTGACAGTATTAACATCTAAACTATCAACTAATAAAAAAATGATCAACAAGAGTAGAAAAGGCAAAGTTGATAAATATAACTTTAGGTAAAAACAAAGTAAAAATAAAACAAAGTAAAAAATAAAACAAATGCTCTTCAAGATAGTTGTACAAAAACAAATACTAATGCAGAAAATCTGGTAATATATGGAAAAGTTATATATATATATATATATATATATATATATATATATATATGAAATAAAAGAAATAATAATTGTCATTTATATATAATTATTACTTATATGCAATATTTGATTTTATTTTTTTTCAGTTAAGCTAAAAATCCATAAATTTTTTTTTTTGAGCTTTGAAAAAAAAAAAAAATGTCACCTCTCCTTGAGTTTCATTTTATTTAGCCATTTTATGTATTATATACATTCATTACTAATGATTTTATGAGAGAAAACATTGAAAATGAGAAAAAAATGTCAGTAATCAGAAATCAATGTATTACTAACAGAATAAAGCTATTATATGCATAATGTAAATGCAATACTAATGGCTTTACTATAGAAAATGAGGAAAATACAATTGGCTATGATCAGGAATTAATGCAAACATTAATGTCAAAATCAGAATGTGTAATTTAATATTACTTTTATTGATTCAACTACTCTCTACAATTGCAACAATTTCGGCTTTTTGATACTGAGGCAAAAGCTTTTCCATTTTGCTAAGTAAATGTTTATTAAGCATTATTCCCTCACCGAAAAGAATGACTGTAATAAACATTTTAGTGAAATGACCAGAAATATAAACAAATCGCTCATTCCATGTGAACTGTTCAAAGACAAGAGGAAACTGATCATTAATGGTTCCACTTAATGGATATAAATTTTATGGCTTGACTTTCTTAGCCACTAACACTTTAAGTGTTTATCATAGTTTAAAATTTAATGATGTTACTAATGGCTTGTATCCATATACACATGACACAAATATAAGTCTAATCAAGATAACAGCAATCAATTTTGCCAATCAGTACTTGTTTTATCTGTTATTCATCTCTCATCATTGTGCTAGGCCAGTGTTTCTCACCCTTTTTAAGCAAGGGCGCACCTAGGAGCAAATGAAAATATCACAGCACACTTAGAAAGATTTTTCAATGGTATACATCTAAATGTTATAAAATAAAACAATACACACAAATATGAACTTATTTTATTTAAATGTTTTTATTCAATTATTTGTGTGACTTATTTAGTGTGAAACTTGTACCTGGGGTTTTTCATGACTTCTTTAATGTTTGGTTGAATGTGCAATAAGCAAACCATCAATTCTTCTTCAGTTGAGCATTGTCTTTCTCACTTCTTATTTTTAATATCATTTAGGGTTGAGAAGCTTAATTCCCATAAATAAGAAGTAGAAAATTGCAATAAAACTGAAAAAACCTTTTCAGCTAATATTATTCTTGTATTGAAATCCAAAATGTATTAATGGATACCATCGTTTTATTTTGAGCCCTCGATCACTAGAAATGTTAGCCAATTCTTCTTCACATCACTGAAGTCCAATGTTAAAAGAATCATTTATGAAGGAATTTTGAATCCAATCATACTTTCATGGCATGGCAGTTGAAAATTCATGTGCTAGTTACATGTACAAGAAAAAAAAAAAAAAAAAAAAAAAAAACTGCAGTTCCTTTAATAACTGATCACATTATGAAATAAAAGAATTGAAAAATGGTTTATACTGAACTTACAACCATTTAATTTTAACAATTATATTGCAAACAATTCTGCTTCTTTTTCTTTTTTGACTTCTAATGGATGTGCTAGTAGTGTATTGGATAGCAGCACAGAATGAGAACTCAGAGAGACAAGTTCAAATTCCTGTTGAGTTCATTACATTCATTTACATGCAAATACCATTAAGGAGTTTGATTGCATCTCTTCTTCCTGCTCCTAAATCATTGTTCCCTCCCAAAAAATTCTTAATGCAATATTCAGTCACAAAAAAGAATTATTCTTCCAATCCAGAATATGCTTCAATTTTAAATAACCAACAAAAAATTGATTGCCCATAAAAAACAAATCGATCATCTTCTAACTTTAGTCAAATTAGTGTTGATATGTCAATGAAGCACAAGACTTAAATGCTTGCTGATTGTCGGATTTGTTTTTTATGACTTATCAACCCTTTCAGAGTTATGTAAAGTTTAAACATTTTTGAATTGTAAGTCTTTTTTATTTTTTTTTTGTGTGTGTTAATTTTTTGTGAATAACAATGATTTTTCCAGTCAAAAGACCTACTTTTTAATTCATAGCTGGGGGACAAGAGATGGATTCATAGCCTTTCCCAAGGCTATTTGTACATAAGTGAATGTAATGAACCAGACTGAAATTAAAACTGCTCTCTGAGTTCTCATTCCAAGCTGCCATCAATTACACCACTTTCACGGCAGACTAACTTCTGTATAATGGCCAGGATTTAATATCAGTGAGCAAAATCTTCATATAAAATATACAGATGATTGTGCTGATGGCAAACACAGAAAAAAAACTACAAGACCTAGTAGACGAAATAGTAAAGGAAAGTTAGAAGAAAGGACTAACTATTGCAAGAAAACAAAATGTATGGTTGTTAATAAGAGAAAAAGCTTAGTATACAAACTACTAATTGGAGGGGTCAAAATCAAGCAAGTACAAACATTTAAACATCTAGGAAGTATTTTAGCATAGGATGGAAAATGTGACACCAAAAACTGAAAGTGCATTGGAATAGTAAAAGATGTGTTCCATAAATTAAACAAAGTACTAGTAAACAGGAAAATGTCATTAGAAACAAAGAAAAGAATGCTAAACTACTATGTAATATCAAATATCAGTAAAGATTTGAAAGAAATTGTATTATTTAAATAACTTCATCTAGTTTAAGCCAAAATGTTAAGATGTTAAAATTATGTCTTATTTGTTATTAATTGATTTACTACTAAACAAAAAACAAGTTTAACATCCTCTAAGTGTGGAAATTCCATAATTTTTGACATAATTTTTAAGAACATGGCAAGCCTCATACTTGATTATGCCCACTCCTTATCAATAAATTTAACTAATTTCATTAATTATTATTAGATTTAATAAAAAGATCTAGGTTAGTTGATGGGCTTAGGTTATGGCTATAGCTGTCAAAATGCATGAAAATTACACACAGATGCATTGTTATTATGATCAACAATGTCAAAAACTAAAAGAAAACTAATATTTCTAAAATTATACAATCAGTCAATAAACTCAATTCAATTCTAATAATCTTGTTCATAAATTTCTGTGTGGATGGCTCAATGGCTAACAGTATAGAAAATAGAATTGCCAAGTTCAAACTCTGGTCAGGACAGTTTGCATTCACTTTAAACTAATGCACTTAGAAAAGTCAAGAATCCACTTCTCCCTCCAGTCAAGGGTAAATAGCAGGGGGAGTTGAAGTCCGAGGTACTTGTATTGAAATGCAGCATGGATCAATTTTTTAAATGCTATATAAAGAAAAAAACATCATAGAAAATTGTTTATTTTTTGCTGAATATTACCCACTAAGTTATGAATAGAAAATTGAGGTTTTCTCACCATTCAACTGATGTCAACAGGTACTTACCTAGAAAAAAAAGAAAGAATTAATAATATGACAAAGACATGATAAATATTAAAGAGATAAATAAAAAGATTTAAAACTGACCCTTTTCTGTGTTTCAGCCTAATTTAAATCATACAATTTAGACATTTTGTATAATGATTGATGTATTAATTGAAAATAAATTCTATACTCATGTTTAGCTGCATGCGCACATGAATGTATCAATACACAAACACACATATATGTATATATGTATATATATATATATATATATATATATTTGTGTGTGTGTGTGTATATATATATAATTTCAGACATTATTTTGGAGCTTATGGTCACATCACATTGAAACACTGGTTTCCATATGATCAGTGAAGTTAATCCTCACCAAGTCTGGTCAGTACCTAGATGGATGACTGACAGCTTACGAATGTACCTTCTCACACTCACAGTGATGTCATCAATGACATACCCTCTGCCTTCAATTGAAGTGATTGGTGTTGCATTTATATATTTTTTTTGCTAAGTAATGATCATGTTTTTTTTGTTTCTTTTTTATACACAGTACAAAACATTATTTTTACATGAAATTTGAATTTCACCAATTAAAAATTCATGTGAGCATTACATTATTTAAATTTTATATAAAACTACTTTCAGGGTATATATTATTCATCTTCAGGGTATAACCTGTTATGAAATGTAAAAGAATATTGTGTTTATGCTTTGGTTCCATTCTCAAGCTGCTCCATTTTATACATGTTATATACAAATTCAATAGCTTGTATTCCAAAATCTGGAAAAACAAAAAAAAAAACTCAAAACCAAAACAATTCCAGTCTCAAGAATTTTGGATAAAATATTCCCAACCTATATAATAATCCAATTTTTTGTAAATGTATACATTTGTTAATGTGACACTAAAAATAGAACATCATATTCAAATTGTTATTGAAGGATTTTAATTTTATGACATGCCTTAATGGACATTAGTTGGTAGTAACACAATTAAAATACATTTTGGAACCATCAATCAAGGTACCAAAGTGGAACTGAAGGTGTATGAAATGGTATCCAGTTGTGGGAAAGTGGCTCAGGGTCTAATCAACCCTGATTGTGTCTACTTAGAAAAGGTGTTTTGATGTTGAAAGACCCAAAACCCCTGATAATCCTGGTTATAAAACATCACTGATAACACACTTGAAAAATGTATTTTATGAACTAAATTTTTTATTTATTTTATTTTTTTTTAATATAAATTGGCAAAACGTTTTGAAAAATAAAATGTTATACCTATATGAGAGAATGCCAAACATTAACTGCTATTTACAAAACCAGTTTGCTGAATTTAAAAAGCATGAGAAGAATGGTAGTAATTAAGTTGTTTGGAGATAATTACCATCTGCAAATATACTTTTTAAAAAACTGAGTTTCAATTAAATTTATTTAATTAAATGGTGATTTTGTTGCATATATCCATATGAAAACTGAAAGTTTGAAGCAGAGACCATTATTTTGATTTTGAAACTAAAATAATAAAGTCTTCTGCAAGAAAAAAAAACTTTCAATTGAAATAATTGAAACAGTTACAAAATATTTCTATACGAATCTGATCATTAAAAATCTGACCAATTAAAAACTTATTTTGAATTCATATGTTCCCACATAAATAAAGACAGTAAACAGAGTGTAAGACTGGTATTAAGTTGAGAAAATAGGCTTCAGTTTGAATTCAAGTCTAAGAGAGGATGACAGCAGTTCAGGAAGTGTTGTAGAAGATTGCCTAAAATTTAAGAATATTCTGTCTGTAAGATGAATGGTAGAGAAATGAACTTAAGACCTACAAGCTTAGAGTCCTGCATTCAGTCCATTACTACTAATATATCATGCATTCCAGATTTACATTTTTCATATTTAATATTGTTGTGTTTGTCTTGAAATACTGACAACTGATTCATTCAACATAGGAAGAATGAGAGGGTGCAGAAGAGCTAAAGAAAGAAAAGTTGACATAAATAAAAAGGCAACAAGCAAGAACAGAGACAGTAGTGAGAAGTGATGAGACAATAAGAGACAGAAAGGAGGTAGAGAGAAGAGGTGGGAGAACGAGAGAGAGAGAGAAGAGGTGGGAGAACGAGAGAGAGAGAGAGAAGGGGAGAAAGAGAGAGAGAGAGAAGAGGTGGGAGAAAGAGAGAGAAGAGGTGGGGAGAAAAGAGAGAGAGAGAGAAGAGGTGGGGAGAAAGAGAGAGAGAGAGAGAAGAGGAGAGGGGAGAAAGAGAGAGAGAGAGAGAAGTGGGGAGAAAGAGAGAGAGAAGAGGGGGAGAAAGAGAGAGAAGAGGTGGGAGAAAGAGAGAGAGAAGAGGTGGAGAGAGAGAGAGAAGAGGTGGGAGAAAGAGAGAGAGAAGAGGTGGGAGAAAGAGAGAGAGAAGAGGTGGGAGAAAGAGAGAGAGAGAGTGGTGGGAGAACGAGAGAGAGAGAGTGGTGGGAGAACGAGAGAGAGAAGAGGTGGGAGAACGAGAGAGAGAGAGTGGTGGGAGAACGAGAGAGAGAGAGAGAAGAGGTGGGAGAACAAGAGAGAGAGAAGAGGTGGGAGATGCAAGTCAGAGAAAGAGAAGTAGAGGATGCTAATGAGAGAGAGTTAAAAACAGAAAATTCAAGAGAGAGAGAAAGTGACAATAGGTGAGATTAATTATGTGAGAGAGGGAAAATTAGGAGATTGAAGATATATATGGCAGATGGAAGGCTAGTAAACATGTCCTGTAAATAGACTACTTCAATGAACTGGGTGTGTGTGTGTCTGACACTGACTATGGTAGGATCTATTAAAAGGCAAGCACTAAAGAACAATAGTTAGGAATGTATTAACCAAGCCCCCAGATCTTGAGTTACACGCTCACACACACACACGTGTGTGTGTGTGTGTGTGTGTGTGTGTGTGTTTCACATTGTATAGACAATAACATTCCTCTCAGAGGAACACAGCCAAAACAACAAACCCAATTTGATAGGGCAACACACAAAAAGGTCAAAACTATTAAATCCCCAGATTACTGTAGTTAAGAGGGAGCAAACATAGTGGAATGATATCCATTTTCATGATGATAACCTTAATTCCTTGAAGGCACCTCAGGAAACAAAGCCCTTGACAAGGTACTGTTGTATATCGATTGAGAACATAGCAAAGATGCTAGCTTGTTTACTTCTATGTATCTATGCATTTTTAACTCTGGCATAAAACAAACCTTGGACAGCTGGATATATCCAGACAGTTGACTTTAAATCTTTCTGATAACTAAGACTACAGACAACAAAATCCAATCTGGATACACTATATGCACAATGGGCAGGAAATATTTGGTTCTGTTTTCATTTATTAACTTCATTCTTCAAAAAATAAAGTACAATTCCATTTTATGCAATTATATATTCAGCATATGACTTGTTGCCACTTATCAGGCTGCTTTCTGATAGCATTTGAGTAAAATTCTGCAGGTTTTGATATGAACAAGGTTTTCAACAAACTCTTTAATCTGGTTTTCATTAAAATTTTCCACATCAAAAAAAAAAAAAAAAAGTTGGTGCAAGATCAGAAGAATATGGTGGGTGGGGTAGAACAGATTAACATTGTTCAAAAATTTTTCCTTGTGTTATTCTTTCTGTATTGTGACCTTTAGTCGTCATTGGGAAGAACAATATTTTTCCTTTAATCCACTGTGTACGCTGCCACTGCTGTACAAAAAATAAGGTATGTTAGTGTATTCCACATTTATTTTTAACTGCCACGTTATTAATAGTGAAGATGATAGAACCAAATGTAATGTTGGATCTAACTCCTAATAGTTAAAGTTTTGATTGGAACATGGACAATATATCCCAAGATTTCTATAACAATGTAGTAAAATTGTAATTTTTTAAATTTTAATGCAAAGATGATTTTATATACAGATGTAACATTATTTGATAACTTCACCATATTATTAATATTATATATTACATTGTACGAAAGGTACAAAGGATGTGTGGTCAAGTGGTTAGAATGTTTGCTTTCTGGCCCTGGGACCTGGATTTGAATCTCACCATGATCGATTTGTCAGGGAGATAAGATGGGCCTGGAGAGGAGATTGCAGCATCTTTAAAAAGTCTCTGAAAACAATACCAGAGGTTTACCTAAGCTTTGTAAGAGAAATTAGATAGGCAGACCTGTTCAGAAGCTGTCAATGGTTGTGCTAACACAAGTCACTGTGACTGAAGGCTTGAGCATGCTGGCCTTGTTCAAAAAATTTGATCATGCCAAATTATGTGCTCTATCCCAGAAACTGTAACTAAGATATGCTCAACTTAACTGCAATATAAACTACATGTAGACTGTAAGTTGAGCAGGTGTCTGTAATAGGGATTTGCTAATGGATTTGCCCTGGCAGACAGGTATGCTCAAAAACAAGTAATAGCTGGCCATTGATCAAGAATATTTTTCTATTTTTTTTTTAATAGACCTTTACTCAAAAGCTTATTTCTTGTACAGATGTGAAGGCAATCTGTATCTTAACCATATTATTATTATTATTATTGGATCATTGCAAAAGCTTGTACCCAATTAGAAAATTAAAAACAAAATTTAACATACTCACAAGAAAAAAAAAACATTTATTAGTCAAGTGCATCATTCTACAAACTTGTTGCTGCCATTAAAATAGTAACTTTGTGTTTTTTGTCGGAAGAAGGTTGTCGGCTAGTTTTCGACTGAGTGTACAGAGTTAATTTTTGGTCATTTAAATTGTTCTGTGGAGACCAGAACAAATGTAAAATCAGAAGGAGTCATTTGAACTTGTTAAACTTCTGCAATGTCTATTTTGCAATATGCTGTCTTTCCTTGTCATAGTGGAAAATGACACCTTTTCAATTTGTCAAAATTGTTTGTTTTTCCTGAACCCAAGTCTCTACAAACGGCAAAAGGCAATTGTGATATCAATTCTCAAAGTCTTGGCAATCTCTTCTGTTGAAATCTTCAGTTTATTCTCCATGAGTGCATCTTTGATGAAATCTATCAAACCACTTTAAGACCATCCAAAGAGCTGGCACGCAATCCAAATAAACCTTCTGAATGTTTTTTGTTGCAGTTCTGATGCTTACTCCTTTCCAAAATTTATAGAGCATACTATGCTAAAAATACAACTTTGCATCCTCCACCTAAGTCATTCATTTGTGGACAATATGTCAGTATTCAACAAAATGACTCACAATTGAACAATACAAAGTTTCAATGTAGAACACACTGAAAATCAGCATCAAACAAATGCCAGTGTCAAGTTGCAGTCATTTTATATTAACAATGAAAATCAGGCATAAACTTCTGCAATGATCTGATATTTACTGTCTATACTATTCGGATGTATATTTTGAATCATGTTTTCTGTCAGAAAATTGAGATTGTGATATTTTTTAGGAAACATTTTGAAATTGGTTTTGAAGCTGGATACAGAATTTAGAAAGTAGAAGGAAATTAAATTAAATTTGACCATCTTGATGCCCAAACAGGTTTAAGCATTTTCAGAGTGATGACGTATCCATTGAAATTAAGCTCATAAATGGAAGAACCCCAGTTTTCAATGAAAAGTGTAAGAGAACCTGACACCTAGCACCTATTACCATTTAAATCATGCTTTTAAAATAACTGCTTATATTGTTATATTATGTCAATAAAAAATGTGAAAATTACAATTAAAAAGAAAGCAGAATCATGAATGAAATTAGGTCTACTTACAACAAAAATTCGTTAACAAACTCTTACATAAAAAAAGGAATTAATCCAATGAATTCATACAAGACCATATTTTAGTTGAGGCTCAAGAAATATAGACTATCATGTAAATTCAAATGTTACCATCCCAAATGAGGAAGTCTTAAGGAAAATAGGAACAACAAAAGAAACTTATATGTGCAATCAGAAAGAGACAGTGAAAGCATCTATGACCCATAATGAGGAAAGAGGGCCTAGATAATTTAATACCTACAGGATGTACTGAAGGCAAGAGATGCAGGGAAAACATCAAGTAACCAACTTAAAAAATTTGTGTGAAAGGATGGAAGAACAAAGACAAATAGGGATGGTAAAGGGTGAAAAATTACTGAGAGCAACAAAAGACAGGAAGCTGTGGAGAGCTATGATTGCTCACATCCTTATTCATCTAATTAAAAATATACAGGTCTATTATATTGAGTGGAGTCATAAGTAATTTACATTTTTGGGAACCAATTGTAATGGTGAATGTATCATTCTAAGTATGAATACATGTGACAGTTAAGAGTAAATTTGGAGTTCACTAATATACCTTCATTTTTTTGCATGGCTAGTGATAATGTAGACAGTGAATTAAAGAATAATTTTCTTAAACTCTCTAATAGAGGAATTGAAAGTGAATTTTCATCACAATGTTATGAGAGTTCAAGCAATGGAATAAAGCTATGGTGACATTGAAAAAAATATATAGCATTTAAGTTTAAGGAGTGTTAGCTGACAGGCAAGTATGAAACATTGTTCAAAGATAAACCAAGACAGTGACATTCAATAAACTTTGATGACTACGTTTTAAAGTCATTAGTCGAAAAAATTCACAACAAAGTATTTGGGAATTTGCAAAGTCATTAAACACATCACAATCAACCAAATGCTGACACTTGGAAAAGATAAGCAAAGTCAGCAATGGTAAACTTTGAAGGCCTCCAGGACCAATATTACATTTGTTTGACAAAAAGACCATTCAAACTAAGTAATACAACCACAGGATGTCAACATAAACATGTAAAGATAGGAATAGCATGGCCCTGTCAAAGTATTTAGTGGACATAAAAGACAAAATTAAAAGAGAAAAAACAAAGAAATCTTCCAGGAATTTTGAAAAGAAACTAAAAGTTATCAAGTGGGATCAAACTTTGTTATTTGTACCAGGAGAGAAAAATAGAAATAATACTATTTGAAGGTATTATTAAATAAAAAGAGTGAAATAATATCAGGGTGCAAGCAGGCACAAATGTATCTGTTGGTCTGCTTCAAACCTGGCTGCAAAAAAAAAAACAAAAAAAAAACAAAAAAAAACTAAGTTTGATACCATAAATAAATATGTAAATTCGTGAAATTGCAGAATATAATTGGTCAATATATTTTATATACATATGATATATAAAAGGAGACAAGGGTGACCTCATCTTCCCTTCAAGGACATTTGCAAAAGGGACATGAGGGCGATAGACATTGAGAGGTGGAAAGACGTCACCCATAATTATTCAGACTGGAGACATGATTTACAGAGAGGCTGAAGTAAGAGGAGAGAAGAGAAACAAAGGCTTACTGCTGGGGAGAAGCATGCGCAAGGGAAAGAAAACAATGTGATATCAGGGGAGAGCATCTTCACATTCAATTGTTGCAATTGAGACTGTCACTCCTCTGCAGGCTTGTACAGCCATAACAGATTCTGCACCATCATCAGCAGTTGAGGCATAACACTTGGGTACAGATCCAAGGGTTTCTAGAGACCAACATATGTCACACTGATATGATATGCACAAGTCATTTGTGAACATATTTAAATAGGCACACGAGGTGAGTGTTTGGGTTTGACATTCTTGTAGTGAAAAGAACGAAGTGAATCATTGATAAACAAAGATTGATTAACTGATTCGTTTTCTATGGCTTATCAGCCCTTTGTAGGTTATTTAAAGCCAGAAAATATTTTTAGATTGTAAGAATTGGGGGAGGATAACAACGGTTTTAGTGATACAAGTTTTACTAATTAACCCATAGCTGTGATGGAGAAGAGGTGGATTTGCATCTTTCCCAAGAGTATTTGCATATAAGTGAATATAATGAACTGAACAATTGAAACTCTACTGCCTAATTAACAATTTCAAGCCAGTATCCATTACACCACATGTACATCCAAGCTTACAGCTCCTGGTATTCCCATTTCTCCTTTTTTTTTTTATTTATTTGATGTAACTTTTTAACCAATGTTTTACAGGTTTCTCTGTGCATGCTCTTGGATTTATTTATTTAGTGCATATTTTCATAACCATTTTCAGCTTTTCAACTAAAACTTTAAACTGCTGTTTGAATTTGATTATTGAACAAACACCACAAACTGACTCAGAGCAAAAAAAGCTATAAAAAAAAATAAATGATGAGATTTATAGTTAACAGAGTTGAACCAAGTCTATATTAAATGTTATCATTATGAAACATTCAGCACAAACAGAAGTAAACATCCAATTGATTAACCAGTGAATGCAAAGTAAATATGTGAACAAGAAAATTACATTTTTGCAGTTTCACCAAAAATAAACTACCAGATGCTCTTACACATTAAGCATGTTGGCACAATATTAAAAGGAAAACAAAATAGTTTTTTTTTCTTTAATCCTTAAAAATATGAATAACTTGAGATTCATATTTAATGAGAAGTTTCATCAAATTAGCACCAATCCCAAAAGTGAACTCCAATTTAAAAAAAAATTATTTACAAACGTTTTTCAAGTAATCCTATTAAGGATTCCAAATTATTTACAATGTTTTTCAAGTAACCCATATAAGGATTTAAGTTACAAAGTATATTCTTCACTGAACCAATAATATATATATTACTATTTAGGTTTTAGATAAATGAAGATTTTTTCTCTGCAAGTCAAAAGAAATTTCTAGATGCTAGCCTGTACAAATTAACATGCTTTCATACACATATTTTAGTGATTTTAATATGTTCACTTTGATTTTGCACCTCCAGCCAATAATTTTTTGCAACTTGACAATGTACATTTGATATTTTAAGCCAACTTTCAAATTGTAATAAACTGTTTAATCTGTTTAGAATATTTGCTTGTTTCTTAGTGGGAATATAAAAGTAGATACTTTCACAGATTCACCATACCAATGGTTTAAAATCAATTTTTAAAAGTGAAAAATTTTTCTGGAAGCTTTTGTTTTAATTTCAATCTGATAGATTAAATTTAATACTTTCAATAAGCATGCTATGCTGTATTTCAAAACTAATTTAAATTGAAGAGTTTTCAAAATTTCTAAAAAAAATTTTTATTAAGTGCCATTTTTAGCAAATTGTTATGAAAATGTAATTCTCTTAAAAAATCTTTAACCATAAAAAATAATTGAGGAACATAACATGAATGCCTTTTAATCTTAAAATTTTGAGAAATTATTCTCTGTAATCTAATGTTTTATTGAATTTTACAGAATTTTGGCTCTAAATTTACTATAGTTATTGCTCTATTTTCTGATAATGCGGTGTATGGGCCACCATATCTACAGAATTCAGCACATTTACACACATAAAAAACAATTAAGAAAAATAAACAGAAAAATAAACAGAATTTTAAAAGATTTTAAAACTTTATAAATTATTCTAATCAAAATTAAAAAAAAATTAAAACAAAATCTTGTAAAAACTCACTTTTCATTGAAAATTTTTTTAAGACGATATTGTCCTTAATAGATCTTATTCATAATAGCAATTAAAAGTTTCTCCAATTAAATCATGTTTTAGTTTTAGTGCTTTTTTTATTTTACAATTCAGCAGATTTTTAGTTAGATGGGGTCTGATTTTACAAAAGAAATTGATAATTTAAATTCTCCAGTGTTCTGCTTTTAGTCACTAAAAGTTACCTTGTTGAATTTCTCCAGTTTTCATAAAATTAAATGGGACAAAACACATGTTAAAAAAAAAAAAATATTTCTAACAAGATTTTCTAGAACAAAATAAATTTCATTCATTTGTGAATAATTATTTGATTTTCACAAGAATTTCCAAATTAATGTCTTTTACTGCAAAAAACACTAAAATTAGCTATGTTAATTTATAGTATATCCACCGACACAAGAAAAACAAGATTTTTAATCAAAATTTTGAATTTTCTAAAAAGGATTAATCAAATATTAAAAAAAATATTTAGATATTTTCTCTTAATAATAACCAAGATTTCTGATGATAAAACTGTTTTCATTAAGTTTGGAGCAGTATTTCATCCCAGTATGCTAATTTTGTAGTGATTTTGTGGCAGAACCTTTTTAAAATAATTGGTCAAAATCTTTTAACATTTCTTCCCTCCCTTTTTCATGATAGCTGAATTGTCAGAATGCTATCTGATCTAAAGAATCAGAAAATAGAATATATTTAGAGAATGTTATAAACATTATATATAAAGCACACAGCAGTGAAGCAAAACTTGCAATAAAATCTAAACTAACAAAACAACTATGTGCTCTGTCTCTTCAGGATGTTGGCAGTCATGGCTTGCCACAATTTCCTGTCTTTTGTAGCTGTTAGTAAATTTTGTCATTTTGTTCTCTCCAAAACCTTGTTCTGCCATTTATTTACTCAAGCTCACTCAGTAGGCTATGTGCTGGTTTCCTCTCTTGCTTTCAAATCCATCCTGTGAGTATCAAATTTTCCAAGCCCTCTTTCCTTATGTACTTTTGAAATTTCAATTATCATAAATTGTGGTATACAAGTCATAGCAAGATCTTTAGCTCAAAATTCTGAGTAACCTTCTATATAGGTTGACCCTTCACCCCCACCAAAAAAAAATATACAGTGGCTGAAAACTTAGACCTACTGGTAAATTAAGTTGGGCTACAGTATATGATAACCTGTGTCAGAATTATCTAAGGTCACACCACTTACCTGTATAGTAGGATAATAATTAATATCTTTCTATGTGTGTTGTACAGCAAACAACCTACAACACACACCAGTAGGTATCATATATTATACTGGTATAACTTAGCAAACATTTAAAATTCATCAGTTAATAAAATACTGAATTTGTGTTACTATTTTATTATTTTATATTAATTTCTGCATTAATACGCCAAATATGCTCACTAAACACAAGTGAGATATATCTGTCAAAAGCCTGCTGGAGGTACACTAAGCAGTGTACAATAATTAAGTGTACTGTCCCACTTGTTTACAACTCAGTGGTAAAGGTTTACATTTTAGACCTGCTATATCAGATGAACCAAGTTTTTTTAAGCTTGAAAATTCAACTTCTACACCACTATTTACAATGTCTCTTTCTGATGCTAACTGTAAACGTCCTTTTTGTTTCCATTTTGTCACTGCTCAGTCCCCCAGCATCCTTCTGTAAAACTATAATTCCATTACTCCTACCAAACACCAAATCAAATAAAGAAAGAAAAATGCCAAAGAGTGTGAGACCTGCTTAATGGTAATGATAATATTAGCCATTTCCTCATATGGAAACATTCGGCATTGACCGAACAGCTGATGCTACTGTCAGCTGAAATTTATAAATCCTATTAAAACAATTTTTCAGTTATCACACTTTCCCATATTGACTGGGGAAGGAGGACTGAACTTTTTTTACCATTATTTATTTTTCAAGTTACATCTGCTATCCATTTTGCTTGCAGCTGCTATTAAGTGATGCAGTTTCTGTTATTTGATATCATTCTTTGTGATTCTGTAGCACCAATTCATAATGTTCTAAGAAACATGGTCCACTCTAAGACCTACAGTATTTATTGGCCTAAAGTAATTTTTAATAATTGCATCTAAGAAAGTATTCGTATATAGATGACTGTTTAGATATTTTTGAACAGGTTTGGTGCTATTCATGACATCCATATGAATGTCTGGATCTGACAAGGCTATGATTCAAGTTAATGTTTTGGTTTTGTAACATCTTGCAGTGTTGAGTGAAACTACTTCTAGCACAGTTCCTTCTATATTCAATTTCCCCATCTCTTATAGTAAATTTGTTACAAACGATCCCTACATTGATGAGTTTAGTATTAAGTCTACATCCTGAATTTTTATGATGGATTCAGAGTACATGGCATTACTGCTTTAATTCTAATTCCAGATCAGAGTTTCTGCTTTAGAAAGGTTTATCATGTTCTATTTCTAATTGGTATGTCTTTGAAGAAAGCCACAGCATTGACAACTGCATCCAAAGTCAGCTAGGAAGCAATTAATGTTTTCAATTCTAAAATTGCAAGAGACCCAACAACATCGATGCCTAAGATAACTAAGAGCAAACAGTGGATTCCAAGACCATCAGAACAGCCACGCTTGACAACTTGACATTAAATCATACACCAGAATCTGAAGTCACTTCCATTATAGTTTCTTTGAAAGACAAGAGACTGAAAAGATACAAGAGCTCAGATGCCTAAAAAATCATGACTCCATTGTTCAAATATTCTCTTATTAGAAAATTTTCAATGGATACCATTTTGAATAACCAAAATTACTAATACCTTGTGAAGGCAACAGTTAATGACAAAGGGACCTTCAGAACCAAATATTCAACACAAATCCCGATTATTATGGCTTTTGACAGGATAAAGATGCCCAAATCTTATACAAACTTGGAGAACACATGCACACTGGGGCTTACTACAAGATCCATATGACATCATATTTTACAATGGTTCAAGGTCAGCTATCCAGAGAGCTACAACAGTGTGAACCTACAACAGTGTTTCCAGCCACACATCCAAGACACAAAAGTTCTGTGAAGTTTACTTTGCTGATTTCCAGCCAGCAGACGTCTGACTTTCTTCCATTCCAGACCTTAACCCATGTGATGAACATTTGACATGCTTATGAAAAGGTACCAATGCTTTGCATGCTTCAACCACAATTTGCAAGTTGGAAAAGGTTCATGTGTGAACTGGCATGCCTGATGTAACTATTGATAAACAGTTGTGCAAATTCAAAATATGAAGGCTATGAATTTGTCAGTGGGCAGAAGGACTTTTGACTGGTGTTGAGGTAGCTAGGTAAGAACAAAAGGGACAGACTTACCACATTTCAGGAGACGGGAGAAAGAGAGACTTCCCTCACCAGTGAAAAAGAAGAAGCCCAGGTTTGGACACAATGCTGAATTAGATCATGGGAGTTTAAAAAAAAAAATTCACATTCCACTTGTTCCAATTTCTGATAATTTGTTTTGTTCTTTCTTTGCAAAATCTCAAACAACCTTCTCAAATATGCTGTGTAATGTGTAACAAGACTTGTAACCCTAAGAGTTATACAGCATTTTGAGGTTGTGCTGAGGTGATAATTGAAAGTAATGTAAGTTCCATTGGATTGGATACATTATTCATTTAGATATTATCTATAAGTTTTATTAACATCCTTTTCTATTAATTGGCCTATTTATGCAAAATAAATGAGTTTCAAAAGGTCACAGAAATTTCCCAAGTTCTACATCCTGACGATATATATGTAAAACTTATATTTCTTATCAGTTCATATACTGAACTGTTTTACTGATGCTGATTGTTTAGATAAATGTCATCAAATAAAATTCAGTATCACTAATCAGAGAAAAAAAAAAATAAGGTAAATCATTTTTTTTACAATGTTTAGGTAATGGCTCTCCACAAATTTCTTCAATTGATTATCTGTGATTTGGCATACTTTGTGGGATGATAGAGTAAATTCTCCATTGACCTCATCAAGATTTTAGATTCTGAGTAACCCACTCTCCTCTGTTATTTGACAAATACTGGGGATGGGGGAGCAATGGATTCATGCCTTTCCCAAAAGTGTTAATGCAACAGAATATGAACTTAGCTCACTTATTATACTTTCTGTGCTAATAACTAATGTACTAACCAAATAAGAGAGTGCGTGCGTGCGTGTGTGTGTGTATATATATATATATATATATACATACATACACAAGAATGGGGAATCTATTTAAAATATGGAGTATCCAATAAAAAAATGTTTGTAGTAATAAAAACGTCATATTAAAAATAAATCCATTAATTCTGAGATGTGTGTGTGTGTAGAAATCATCTACATAAAGAGATGTGATCAACCATATATATGAGCAATTGCATACAGGTGAGCATATATATATATATATATATATATATATACACACACACACACACACACAAAAAAAAAAAACACAAATATTGCTGTTTTTCCACAACAGTTTCATATGGACTCCCAGTTTGTTATACAGCTATCTCAAAATCTTCAGTATCTTGCCACTTGATCCATCTGAAGATTGTGAGACAAACTCCCAATTTGTTATACGGCTGTCTGACAATCTTCATATGGTTCAAGGGACAAGATACTAAAAAATGTGAGACAGCTGTATAACAAACTGGGAGTCTACATGAAACTAAGCACTGGAAAGGTAGTAATATTTGAGATTTTTTTTGTATTTCTTATATTGGCTCTGTTTGTATATCTTTTATATTTTGCCTCAAACACTGTTCTTAGAGCATTCTTGTTTTATTATATATTTAGAAAAATATGACAAAATGAAAAATATCTTGTGATGTATTTCATCCATCAGGATTTCATCAGAGGAAGCATGTCCCAAGAAATTTTTTAGTTTGTCATATTTTTCTAAACACTGCTGATTTTATATATATATATATATTAAAAGTATTAAGCATAAAGTAACTTTTTTTTTATGATTGTGATTTACAGATTCTTTTGGCCACTTCAAGAGTGCAATTCCAGTTTGAGGAGTGATTTCAACAAGAGAAACAAAATGTTTTTAATACTGATTATTAGCAATTACTTTTTATCGAAGTTTTGTTCTGAATTAATCATGTGCCTTAATTAAATCCTTTAACTTAATAACTATTTCAAGGTCATACAGACTTAAAACTCAGAAAAAAAAAACCATAAAAAAGTGAAAACAAAGAGAAAAAAATAAAGAAAAACCAAAAAAAAGAGACCGCCCCCCCATAAAAAAAGACAAGAAAAAAAAAAAAAAAAAAGACAAGAACCCCCAAAAGACAAGAAAAAAAACAACCCCAACCCCCCCAAAAAAAAAGACAAAAAAAAGAAAGAAAAAAAAGACCAGAACCCCCCTAAAAGAAAGAAAAAAAAAAGAAAAAAGACCCAAAAAAGACAAGAAAAAAAAGACCCAAAAAGACGAGAAAAAAAGACCCAAAAAAGACCCCAAAAAAAAAAAAAAAAGACCAAAAAAAGACAAGAAAAAAAGACCCAAAAAGATGAAAAAAAAAAAAGAAAAAAGACGAGAAAAAAAAAGACCAAAAAGACGAGAAAAAAAAGACCCCAAAAGACAAAAAAAAGACCCCAAAAAAGACCCCCCAAAAAAGAAAAAAAAAGACCCAAAAAAGACAAGAAAAAAAAAGACCCAAAAAAGACGAGAAAAAAAAAAACGAAAAAGAAAAAGAGAAAAAAAAGAAAAAGCACAAAAAAAGGGGGAGAAAAAGCACAAAAAAGGGAGAAAAAGCAAAAAAATGGGAGAAAATCAAAAAAGACGAGAAAAAAAAAACAAAAAACAAAAAAAAAAAAAAAAAGGGAGAAAAAAAAAAAAAAAAAAAAAAGGGAGAAAAAAAAAAAAAAAAGGGAGAAAAAAAAAAAAAAAGGGAGAAAAAGCAACAAAAAAAAGGAGAAAAGCAACAAAAAAAAGGAAGAAAAAGCAAAAAAAAAAAAGGAGAAAAAAGCAACAAAAAAAAAAGGAGAAAAAGCAAAAAAAAAAAAAGGGAAAAGCAAAAAAAAAAGGGGAGAAAAAAGCACAAAAAAGGGGGGAAAAAGCACAAAAAAAAAGCACAAAAAGGGGGGAGAAAAAGCACAAAAAGGGGGAGAAAAAGCACAAAAAAGGGGGAGAAAAAGCACAAAAAAGGGGGAGAAAAGCACAAAAAAAAGGGAGAAAAAGCAAAAAAAGGGGAGAAAATCAAAAAAAGAAAGAAAAGAAACCAAAACCTAATCAAAACTAAAAAGATTTAACAATTAAATATTGTCTACTCCTAATTACTAACTGAACAGATCTTGTTTAAATTTAGTTTAAGTCATTCAGATTTATGAAAAGACCTAAAAATCTGACTATGATTAATTAAAATGTTGGTGATGTCACACATGCTCCCAGGTATATAAGATGTTAGCTCCAATTTTATTGGAGGCCTATTCTATATTTCCAATCTATGTTGCTTAATGACCAGAGAATTCACTATGGGCCCAAATAAGAAAAGGCAACAAAAAGAAAATGGTTTTAAAAATCCCAATATCTTTACCCTAATATGGCAAGAGTTTAGTTTCTCTACTTTTGAATCAAAAACACCTTTCTTAACTTATGACAAGGTGAGGGAGAAGAACATAAAAACTAATAAAATAATAATATATTTGACAATTTAAGCATTTATGTCATGCTCCACTAAAATATATCTTGAGAATGCAATGTAGAGTAACAAACAATCCAACGGAAATCAAACTAGATGAAGACAGTTGAGAGTCAAAGAAAACAATTTCCATAGTTATCACTGTGAAAAGAAACCTTCCAAATTCAATTTTCAAACATCAAGACACTTTTCCCATTTGTGGAATGTAAACATCTAGATCAAATTACACAATTATCCACACCTGCTTTCAGAGTGCAAACAAGAACAGTAAACTTGCAAATAATCAAAGGGTTTAACTAAAAATAAACATGTCATGATATCCAGCACCTTAATGAAACTCATTTCTTTTTATACTCTAGGAAAAAAAAAAAAAAAAAGCAATTTACTTGTATTCTTTAATTTGAATCTTAAAAACTCATTACTGCATCTTTACAAACAAAAAAAAAATCTTATGGAATCTCGGAAAATGAAAACAAAGGAAAACATGATTGCTTTTGAAGTATCTTTATTAATTCCATGGTGGCAAACTCACTTGCTAAAAATATTTTCAGAGATTATAATTTCAGTAGAAACAGATGTCATTGCCTTTTATCAAAAAGAGGTGAACTAAATATTTTTACAACAGGAAAACTCAGCAATAAAACCTTCTCAGATTTAAGTCTTCTGCTGATATGAAATGAAAAGATTATATTGAATCAATTTCTAGGTCTGCTGCTAGAAAAGTTGGTTCACTGTTGTGCTAGACACTTTTTGTTTTTGACAGAATCCATCTTACATATTTATAAGTCTACTATTCATCCATGCAGCGAATATTGTTGCCACAATTCTGGTCTGGTGAATCTTCTATATATTTAGAGACCCTTGAAAATATACAAAAGAATAATCTGCAATGTTATTGGTCCTAACCTAGCATCTTAACTTCAGTCACTTTCACACTACCATAATGTAACTTCCCTGTACCTTTTCTATAAATATTTTCATGGTAATTTTTCTGATAAGTTTTCCTCCATTGTATATTAACTTTATGAATTTAAACCTAGTACTAAATTGACAGCAAGGTCTCATTGTTTTACTGTTGAAATTGCTAGATGTAACCATAAGTTCTATACTAAGAGTTTCTTCTCTTGCACTTGTAGGACTCTTCTGGATTTCCAGTCAACTTTGATCTTCAAAAATTTAGATGTAATATCAATTGTTATATTCTGTCTTAATTCTTTTATTGTTCTCTTGCTTTAATAAGGTTTTCTTTTTCTCATACTCTTTCACATTCAGTAACTTGCATCTTATTGGCTTTTATTGTTTGCTTTGATTAAAAAAAAAATGATGCTTAAACAGAAACAGCAACATCTTATTTTATGAAATTGATAATTGAAACTGATTTGACAGATTCTAAAACTTCTTCATTCAATTCTAAAAATTTGATAAATGAAATAATATTTTACACATGTAACAAGCTTGCTTTCCTCATTATTTTAAAAATAATTTGAAAAATATGGTTTCTATCTGGAGGTTCTTTGGCATTATTCATGCCTTGTTGCAATCAGTCCAGTTATAGACAACACACAACAATCAGGAAAGAATAACAAATGAAGGACAAGAGAAACACCTTTTGTTAAGTTTATGTTTATTTGTTGGGAAAATCTTTAAATCATTGAATCTATATTTACATATCTTTCTTTCATTGAAATAAACTCAATTTTAATCCTATCTCCTCCTCTGATTTTTTTTTTTTTTTTTACACTTACACCTCACTTATTAGATTTTGTAAAATTTCCAATCTTCTATCTTATTCAAAAACCTTTCTTTTTTTTTTCTCAAGACCCAATAATAAGCAATGCAATATAATTACAGAAATATCATTAGCTTTTGTGAACATTTTGTAAGAATGGCCTTTAAATAAGTTAATGTGCTGCTGTTTTTTTTTTTAATTAATCCAAAGTCGTTAGATCAGTGAAATTTGTCAATTGAGCACTTTAAACAAATCAAAAAGGAAAAATTACAAAGCCTAAAGCAATTAAAATTATAAAGTCAATGCATGAGAGAAAAGATTAATTGGAATTGATGTGGTTATCTTCAGAAGGCACTTTCAGTGAGAGAAGCTGAAAGAATTTAAAAAAAAAACTTTCTAAAAATCTCACAACAAAGATGGCAAATCAAAGGGGCTATCTTGATTTCCTACAATGAGATCATCTGCAGATAATCCTGTTGAACATTGAACTGGATTATATTCAATAGTTTACAAGAGTATTGTTTTAAGCTTGTCAATGTTCTTTTCTTTTCAGGAATCTTATAATTGCTTTTTGGATTTCTTTTTATTAAATTTATGAATGTGTTGGTAGTATAACAGTTATCAGCACAGAAAATCGGTAAACCAAGTTCAAATTCTGACCTTGTCTGGTCCATTCACTTTAACATGAATGCTCTTCGGAAAGGCATAAATCCATTTCTCCTCTCTTCATTTACAGAATAATAATAGGGTAGACTGGACTCCCCAGTCTTCAGTGACAACTAATCTAAGAGAAGGAAAACTAAATTCCAAACCATAGAGAAAGCAATGTGAAATCACTCTTTCACAAGAAGACATGGTAATTCACACAGATGAAAGGTAAAGGAAACAGCAGAGAGCCCTGATTGTTTACATGTTGATAGGATATGGTATTTTTTTATTATAATTTTTTTTTCTTAAAAAAACAAAATTGTATTAGAATAGCAGCAGAACCTCCAAGAAAATCATTATACTGATGTCTGAAAATTTTGTAGCTTCAAGATTATTACAACCAACCCAGGTGAACCAAACAATCTCTCCTACCCTTACCTGGCATTGTTGATCGCAATATTGGAAAGGTTGCTGACAGACAATACCAGCTGAACAGTCTTCACCTCTAAAAGTAAAACGACCAATAGAAGATTCTACCCCATTCATTACACCTCCCTTCTATCCATCAATAATTTCCTATTTCTTTCCTTTTTTCTTTTTACAACAAACATATCTACTTCCACCTCCTGACAAACAACTCTGGTAACAGAAAAGTACAATAAGTAAAAATAAAAGATAAAAATACATTGAAAAAAATATGTAAAAATAAATCTTCCTGCCAAGTATACTAAGAAATAGAATTCACTATAAACCTTTCCAAAACATGAACTATGATCTGGAATTGAAATGAAAGCTGTAATGGCACCTAATTTAAATCTATCATAATCATTTTTTTTTTCTTAAAAAAAAATGAAAAACAAAATTGTAATAGAGTAGCAGCAGAACTTCCAGGAAAATCATCTGATGACACTGAGGTCTGAAAATTTTGTAGCTTCAAGATTGTTACCACCAACCCAAGTGAACCAAACAATCTTTCCTACCCTTAATTTGGCATTGTTGATCACAATATCAGAAAGGTAGATTTATGTAAATGTCAAGCCTACATAATCTTGGTGGTTCTTAATCACGCATTTCCTCTTTTCTGATGTAGACATCCCAAATTTAGCCAGAAATGCTCTGTCGAGTTTCGATAAGATTCATTTTTTCTACCCCATCTCCTGCATTCTTGTAACAGATCTTAATATTTTTCCACATCAAAAGTATAGTTTACTGTCCTTGGTCTAGATACAATCCTTTTCTTTCTTTTTTTTTAAAGATATATTGCAACCAATAAACAATTTCAATTCGCAGGTACAGCCAAGTAACCCAATTCAAACAAGGCTTTCTTTGATTCTGAATCTTCTTAACAAGAGATTGAGAAGAAAACATAATGAAAGCATCCTTTTTCAAACAATCAACCTTATGTTGATATTTATACTAGATATATTATACAAGACTGCTGTAGTGATAATCTCTACATTTTGGCTTAAAAATCAATGTTTTACTTGATTACCATTTATTGTTTATACAGTCCTGGTGGAAGACAAAGATTTGAATAAAACAGTTAACTAAATTTCTCACCAATGATAATCAAAGGTAGAATACACATCTTAAGGAATTTCTTATTACACTATCCAAAGGGTACTTGTCTAACTTTGATAGACACTGCTCTTTCCCCAACTTCAAAAGGTAACCAGAGCACAAATACTATCAGACCCTCCAGAAATGTTTTCAAAGACTTAAGAAAAAAATTAATAAATTAAATAAGATAGTCTCACCTTCAATCTAATTACAATTAACAGTAGATAAAAATTTAAACATGCTACTAGGTTGGCATCTCGGTCCCACCCTTTCACTGTTGAATCGGTTAAATGTAGCTGTCTCTTCTACTCCAATAGCTTCATGTCTTGCACTTCCAATCTGTGAAATTCCCTTCCTCTTATTTGCTTCTCTGATAGCTATAATCTCCAACTATTCAAATGCAATGTCAATCGACATTGCCAGATACCTTGATCTATTCCTCATCCTTCTCTTCATCCTTTCCTCTTTCATGCCTCTTTACTCTTACTCCCACTCTCTAACTCCTTGTATGCTAGTGGCATTCCCACCTTGCATGGGTGAATAAGCTTTATAAAAAAAAAAAATAAAAAAATAAAAAAGAGAGAGATAAATTAGTAAGAAATGGTTCAGTTATGTTGATCTGATTTTTGAATGAAACTGGAGATGTACTTGTCAAAATATTGTGATGAGATTACATCATTATTTTAGTCAATTAGGAATAATTCCATTTAGTCAACTGTTTTATTCAAGTCATTGTCTACCCCCAGGAGCATGTTCTAGTTACATAAAGATCCTTGAATTTTCTTATTTACAAGAGGGGTCAAAGTTAGACAAGTACCCTTTGGATAGTGTAATAAGAAATTCCTTAAGATGTGTATTCTACCTTTGATTATCATTGGTGAGAAATTTAGTTAACTGTTTTATTCAAATCTTTGTCTTCCACCAGGACTGTATAAACAATAAATGGTAATCAAGTAAAACGTTCTCAGTCTGACCCAGTTTCCCAAATATGACAAAACATCAGATCTTTTTTTTTTTAATATTTAATGGTGCTGAAAAGTTCTGGGCTCTACTACCATTTACCAGGCACAGGGCACTGGTATTAATTACAGTGTAAAAAATGAATTTTAAAAAAGAAAACATCTAAAAATAACAGCTAATAATTTAAATAAGGTAAACGTCCATCAAAATATTATGATGAGATTACGTCAATATTTCAGTCAATTGGTTTTATTCTATTTAGTCAACTGTTTTATTAAAGTCATTGTCTACCTCCATGGGCATGTTCTAGTAATACAGGAGTCAAGCTTAATGTACTTTTTGTTATCAATTCTGTAGTGGACTACCAAAATATCAGTTTTTTTTCCTTTTAGTAAATTTCACTCAATCCAAGGCTCAAGAGTCACTAAAGGTAAAAGGTTAAAGTCAAAATAATAATGATGAGTGAGATGAGAGATATGAATGGAAAAACAGATTGTATGAAATAAAGATTATGAGGATAAGGAAAGATATAAAGTGTTCAAGGAAGCATCGATACAAGAGTGTGTTCCACAATGTAGCAGTTTACACTATTTACATTTTTTTGGACTATTGTCATCATCTTTGTCATATTCACAATGTTTTGATCGCTGTAAGTTCCAGCCTTCTTCAGATGATATACATTGGAATTTTGAATCAAAATCTTTATTTCATTCACCAGGGTAGATTGTTCTAATTCTCTGTATTTTCAATTTCAGTTATTTCCCTTTAGTAACACAACTCTCCAATTTTTGTTCACCTCTGCTGTGGCCAAGTATTGAACTCACAACTCTTTGGGTCAAACAATGCTTCTATCCAGTTCTTGGCAAAAAGCTGTCTGTGTGGAACTTGCTTTGTATATTTGAGTGATTCATTAATTTTCTACATCATATCAACCCTTTACAAGTTATTTAAAGCCAGAAAATATTTTTAGAGTGTAAAATTTGGGTGGGTGGAAGGTTGATAATAATGATTTAGTGATACTAGTCTTACTAATTAACCCATAGCTGTATTCATGGATAGAGTTGGATTCATCCCTTTCCCATGGATTATCCATTATACCAAACACACATCCAAGTTTACAGCACCTGATATTCCCAAGCAGTCATCCATCTAGGTACTGACCAGCTGCTTAACTTTGGTGATTGTACAGGGAACAAATGATTCAATATGATATGGCCCTATGCCTCTTTATACATTTAGAACACACAGTGAATAAAGTTGAACCAACTCTGTGGATGAAATTTCTTAGTAGTAAAGGTCTGAAATGATGGAACTAAAGAATAGAACTTATCTTAACATTTGTGATGGAAATAGTGATAGAGTAGTGTGACTACTCTATTACTTGCAACATTGTTTCTGTGGTGAGGAGACTGTAAAGTAAAAAATAAGTCTCCCCCTCCAAATCTGTGTGAATGTTTTTGAACTCTGTCAAGGCTGGAAACCAGGGATGGCCTTAAGCACTGAACTATACCTACAATTATAAGAGATGAGTCATATGACTGCAAGGAAATGTATTGTCAGCAGTTAGTAAATCCGTACATGAACTTTCAGTTGCCGAAACTTATGCAACAATAGTAATAAGCTTTAAATCTTTCAAAACAGACAGTTGCATATGAACAAAGCAAACTTCTAAGATAAATGGACAACCAGTTCAAGGTCGCATAATCTGCTGTTTATACAACTGATAATCAGGCAAAAGACACAAAGGACTGGATAAATAAAATTAAAAAAATAGCAATCTAATCTCATCACTTGAATTGACCGACAAGTTTAATGAGATTTAGGAATTAAAAAAAAAAAAACTATTTCCATTAATGTGCTTTATCTAAAGAAAAAAAACAAAAAAAAACACCACCCAGCTTTACAGAAGGTCAATGCTGAATTTTCAAGCCCCCTACCATGGCAAACAAAAAGGCCCCCATAATAGAAAGATTAATGTAGCATTTTTATAACTGAACTTTCACACACAGATACAATCCAGTAACCTTTGCCAGGTTGTAACCATTAAGTCTTCGCAATACCACAAACATTCTTGCCAACTTTAGTAATGTCATTTTTGGGATTGTACCAATTCTTTGTCAGATATTAAATTCTTCCAGTAAGATTCTGTGGGTTCATTCCAAGAATTATGTGTGTCACTTCGATACATGGTCATGTTTTAAGTTCTTTTGCAGCATTTGAAAATGAAACCAGTCTTTCACTTCCTTTCAGTTTTATTCTGTGGTCTGAGAGAAACTTAAGATGCACTAATTGACAAGTTTTCTTGTCTTTGTATATAGTCTCTAGTCTTTTGGCCTGGATACCAAAGAATATTGTTGTAATTTTTTTCTATTCTTTAAGACTGCTTCTTATTTGATAAGATATACCAAATATATAGCTGAAAATAGTGCAACAAGACAGCCAACAAAATTTCATAAGTAAAACTTATGTGTGTGTATATATATATATATATATATATATATATATATATAGAGAGAGAGAGAGAGATAGATAGATATGTATGTGTGTGTGTATATATAAAAATAAATAACTCTGTCATTTTTTTTTAATGTATAAGCACAGTTCTTAGAACCTAACAACGAGACTACCCACACATAAGATTTGGTTATAGAAGTCAAGGTTTGTGCAGAACTGACCAAGCTTTTGGGAAGGACTGAATACAGAGAACTACTACCTGTTTGCTACCAAGGTTATAGGACCTAGTCTGTTCTGCTATTTACCCATACTTGGGGAGAGAAGTGGATTCATATCTTTCTCAAGGATATTAGCATGTAAGTCAATGTCAAGAACTCAAATAGAATTCCAACTTGACTTACAGATTCCTCAGTTGAATCTGCTATCCATACCTCAATAATAAAAATATATTTTTAATGTATGCTATATTTATGAGTAAAAGTGTCCAATATTAGAGATAGAGCATATGTAACTATGTAAGTGGACACCAAGATTACAACAGATTGGCAAGAGTATTTTATGCTTGAATGCAATCTTCATGGCCTGAAGATCACAACCAGTGAAGTTGGTAACCATCTTGTGTTGCATGGACATCATGTGGAAGAGCATTATTCTGCTGGAGCAGTACATTTGCTCTGTCCTGTACTATGGATATTGTGTTCTACTACTGCAGCCTTCATATTCCATCAATCTTGTCAAGTGTCTCAAATATATAGCTATCTAGAACCTGGTCTACAGGTATAGGAATGTTCTTTTGACTTCTGATGTCAACATTTAAGCATCATTGATGTGTCATGTGCAACATGACACACAAAAAAATATCTAGCCTCATGAAAACCCATCACAAGCCCCTTGAAATGAACTTAAATTGAATACAAGGAGCTTCTACACATCTAGATAGCTTCTTCCCAAGAACTGCTACTTTAGAGAAGCATCCTCTTGGGAGTCTGTTTGACAGTCTTGTCAACAACCTCATTCAATACTTTGGTAACTCTTGGAACATATATTGAGTGAACAATAGTTAAAAAAAAAAAAAAAACTGCTTGAACTAGGCTCTTTCTTCACATTGAACCATAATGCTACATGCATTACTAAGTAATGCTCAGACACAGATAATGCACTGGTGTGAGTGTTACTATGTCACAAGGCAGCATAAGACAGAAAATTTTATCAATCTTTATTACCAACGAGGATGCACATGCTGAATTGATGTGAAAATCAGCATTGTCTTTTAAGATGTTGTAATTTTATTTTCCATCAATGTGTGTGTGTTCATATATAATCAATCCAGTTCCTCTAGTGGCCATTATACAATTTAGCAATTGTTTAACAGAAATGAAGAAAAATGTACAAAAATCCTGAAAATTTTGATTATTATATTTGAGGCTTTCTATTTTGTCCAACATTTTGCACTTATTTGTGCATATTTAGATGCAGATATACACTTAATATATATTTCCTGGAATAACCAATGCACTTTTTGACTACCATTGAATATATATGGGACATTTATGGAACAATACCTGACTCATTCAGTTGGCACAAAACATTAATAGTTGTAGGTGGGCTAACATATGCAGAAGGCATGGAATAATGTATCACAAGATGGTATTCAGCATCCTTACAATTCTTTAGGTATTTACTCGTCGTTTCTCTTTGCTCCTCTCAACTTCAATAGATCCTGTGAGCATCAAATTCTCAAAGTATTATTTCCTCATTATGTATCATACAAATTTCAACCATCTCTTTTTGTTGACCCTTTTTCTTAAAATTTCCTCAGTGCCCACATATTCCATCCATAATCTTCTCGGCATCCTTCTGTAGTATCTAGAAAGCCATTATTCAGTATTCACCATCATAAAGGTGGATTAATATTACATAGTACTCTTTTTGTTATTTCTAATGAAATTTTCTTGTTTCTTAATACTTCATTTAGCTTTTGGAAAGCATCTTTTGTTATTCCAATGTACTTTCAGATTTCAGTGTGATATTTTCCATCATCTGTTGAAAAACTTCAAAGATTTCAATTTCTGTATTTTATTTTGATCTCCAATTTGTAGCTTGCATACTGTAGATAAATTTAAAAACTGATCAGCTACTTGGTTTCAGAGAAAGTTATCCACAACTTCCTATCCTTTGTAACTCTTAGCAATGTTTCGTTTTACTATCCTTTCCACTCCTTGTTCTGCCATCCATTTGCATGAAATTGTTCAGTAGGTTACTTGCTACTTTCTTATATCACTCTTGCCTTCAAAATGTCCTGTGAGATTCAAATTCTCCAAGTTCTTTTTCTTCATTATGAGTCACAGAAATTTCAACTATATCTTTCTAAGTTGAAGTGTCATTTTGTTTCCATTTTCCTTAAAACTTCCTTGTTGCTCACATACTTCATCCATGGTATACTCAGCATTTTTCTGTAGAACCACATCTCAGTTGCCTCAAGTCTCCATTCCGATAGAGGAGGACTGATATTGCATAGCAGTTGAGCACTCTTTTCTTTGTTCCTAACAGAATTTTCTTGTCTCTTAATACTTTGTTTAGCTTTTTGAAGGCATCGTTTACTATTCCAGTGTGCTTTCATATTTTGGCTTGACTTTTTCCCCTCATCTTTTAAAACAGTTTCCAAATATTTAAATTTCTGTACTTGCTTCATTTTGATGTCTCCAATTCGTAGTTCACATACTGTGGATAAATTTAAAAATTGATCAGCTACTTGATTTTCAGAAGATAATTTGGAAGGAATAATGTTTCCAGATTTCAGAGAAAGTTCTCCACTTTCAAAACTGAGTTAGTATAATTAAGTATATCAAATTAATTAAAATTCAGTCTATTAGAAGATGTAGATGTTCTCAAGAGAAAATAAATATAAATTGTTGCTGATGTTTTGATAAATGAAAGATCTGATAAATTGATTTTTATTTCTATCTATGCAAATCAATATAGAGAGGAAGTGGAAAATTGATAATGGGATGGGAATTTTTTTTAAAAATGCTGCAGTATTTGAAAGTTCAAATTTATCCTAAACAAGTAGAAGTATCCTACATCACTCAGATTTATAAATGCTTAAAATACAATCCCATTAGTTCACTAAACTTTGTATCAATTGCTTTAAAATTATGGTGACAACCTTCACTTTGTCTGACAAGGTTGATACAATCAAAATTCAATATAATTTGGTGGTAATCGGTCTTGTAAACATGTCTTAGTAATAAGAAAAGACATTTTATGTGTATTAAATTTATTGATCGTTTTTTCCAATATGTGAATAACACTTTTCAAAGGTGACTTTTGTTGATGCATAAAATAGCCAAAATTCATACTGGGTTTAAGCTTTTGACTCACATGAGACATGCAATTGCAAAATAAAAAAATAAAGACTATTGAAACCATTTACATTCAACTTAACCTTTATCATTGTGGTTTAATTTACTGTACAAAAAGTTTACCCTGTCACTGAAGGTGACTGATCCCTGAAGAATAGTGTTTGAATTTCATAGCTGTGTTGTCATATTCTGCTATGGAAACAGAAAATAAATAAGTGAAATTAACAATAAGGATACTGTAATTGCGAGCCCTTGTAAAAGAATGCAGCAGGAAGTAATATTGATAATGCAGAGTGCTAAAGATTAAGCAACAATCCATAAATAAAAATAAATATAATCTGAGACTCTGTATTCTTGAGTGCATATAAAAGAAAAAATTACCCATCATTACATATTACTGTTACACATTGCTGACAAATAATCTTGTATTCTATAACATCACATTTAAATTTCAAACAAAAAATAATGACACATTTAAAACAATGCACTGCTTACAATACATTTGGTTTTCTTTTCTTCTCTTATTTCTTCTTATTCACACACCTGATGACAACTCCTGCAAGTCGAAAGATTGGACCCAACATAAAATTTATGCATCCACAACCCTACTTGTGTATAATATTTGTATACAAAAAAAAAAAGTCAGACATAAAATGCCTGTTCTAGTCAACAAGACATGTTAACAATCAAATTGCTGCATCTGCACAATTCTGAAAGTAGTTTTATTTTACCTTTATAAAAATTTTGGTGTTATAAAACTAAAAGTCACAAAACAAACAAACTGAGGAATGCTCTGAAGAGGAATGATTTTTTTTACTTATTTTCAAAGAAACAACAGATAAAAAGAGCACAGTGACACCACTGGATAGAACAAATTTTCAGAATTCTGTCTAGATTTCTGAGATGAGAAGTTATTTATATTTGGACTAATGTCCTAAACTTTGTTGTTGTTACCATAACAGTTTGGCTGTTGTTCTCTCCAGCCTTTTTCGGGTGCTTGTTGATCCAAGCAACCTGTACTGAATTTCCAACTGAACCCTTTATTTAATCTACATAGAATGATCACATTTCCCCGTCCATGTCTAGGTATATCTTGTCTTGTTCTTTTTTAGTAATGCTCAGTGTTTGATAGCTCTGTTTCCATCAAGTCTATACTACGTGGGACAATAATTGAGTATATTTAAGCATTGGTTCATGAATTTGGTGACATAGTAATTGTGAGTTTAAACCCTAGGCAAAGTAGCACGTACTCAGACAGGGTTGGAGTCGGGGGGGGGGGGCAATGTGGACAAGAGGGGGCAAAGGAAAACACTGGATAACCTACTTTCACCATGAAACAATATAAACTTCTGCCAAATTTCATATTCCTGGGTAAAAAACTATAGCCAACAATTCTGAACATATTTCCATATATTCAATTTTACACATGCAGATTTCATATAAACCTAAACTGATATCTGACAGTGCATCGGAATAGGGAAAGATGCCTTCCAAAAACTAAGCAAAGTATTAAGAAACAGGAAAATTTCATTACAAAGAATGCTGAACTGTTATGTAATATTAGTCCTCTGATATGGCAGTGAATATTACACATTCTCTTCACAGATAAAGAGACTTGAGACAATAGTAATATGGTTCTATAGAAGGATGCTGAGAATACCATGGACTGAACATTTGAGTCATGAAGTTTTGAAGACAATGGAAACAAAAAGGACTTCAAAAAGAGATAGTATGGGCCCTAGAAATTTCAACTGAGGAAAGAGAGCTTGGAGAATTTGACACTCACAGGACATATTGAAGACAAGAGGGGACGAGAGAAACAGCGAGTAACTTATCTGACAAGCTTGTCCAAAAGGATAAGGATAGTGAAAAAGCAAATTTTATTAAGAGCTAAAAACGATAGGAAGTTATGGAGGGTCATAATCACCCACATACAGAAGGGACGTGACATATAGAAAGAAGTAATCCTGTCAATAAATCACTTAGGACCATTTGAAGAGACAATCCATGAGCATTTTAATGGCAATTATTTTAATGATCACTCCTCTTTGGTACTTCAATCATTGACAATCAGATCTTCAAAAATTTAAATGTAGCATTAATCACCATTTTTTGTCTTCCTGATACCTGTTCTTATATTGTCCTTTCTCCTCACTAAGATTTTCTCATTCTATTTCACACTTAGTAAACCTCAGTGGAATTATTGTCTAGCTTGGGGTGAAATGATTAAAAAAAATTTAGTTCTTAATCATCTGTAACACTTAATTGCAATCAGGATATAACACAGTAGCTTCTGTTTGTTTCAAATACACTGTTTAATTCCATACCCTGCTTCCAGAAAGCTCTGTAATTATATATATATATATATATATATATATATATATATAGAGAGAGATAGATAGATGGATGGATTGGAGATGTTATATCAGCTGTGTTCAACTTGCTTACCCTAACCAACTCGTCTCCTCTGCCTGAATCATAGCCACCTGGCTTCTATTGACATACAAAAACAAATACATAACATCCTGGCAGGTTTTCACCTTCCCCTAAACTAATTTTCATCAAAACTGGATTCACATCATTCCTCTATGGCACTTGATAACTTTTGCATCATACCCTTGATTTTTGATTGGTTAAATTTGTTTAGCAGCATATCAACCTCTATGGGTTATTTAATTCTGAACTCTAAATACCTCACATGCAATTTTATGCTTTCAACTACAGATACCTCGTACATAATTTTATGCTGTCTTCACTATTTGTCCCAGGTTGGAGTGGACCTGGGAACAACAGCAGTTAAGAGATGGTTCCATGCTCTTGAAAACTTCCAATCTCCTGATCAGAGGCCTTGCTGCTGAATGTAGTTTATCATCATACCCAGGATGCATCATACCTTTGAAGGATTTCATATATAGTTAAGCCAAATTCAAAGAATGTATAGCTATGTGAATATGCTGGATTTCTTGGAATTTTGGTAAGAAATATTTAGGAAAAATAATGTGTGTGTGTGTGTGTGTGTGCGCATACATGCGTGCATGTTATATTCTGACATTTTTTGTTTTGTAATCATAATTTAATCTTTAATTATCATGTGTATTTAATTCTGGAATCATTCAGTGCCAGATATGCCAAAGAAGGATTCTTAAGTATTAAGAGGTTACCAGTATTAGACTATCTTCAAATACTAAGACACAACTTGATTTTTGGATGAATGGTTCATTTTTCCAAATGTACCTTATATAACAAGAAATTTCTGAGAGATTTTTTTCTCAAAATCTGTCAAGTATTGAAAAAAACAAAAAAACAAACAACTTTAAAAGAAATGCTATGCAAAAAAATTTATAAAATTTGAACACTGAATTTGGAAACATACAACTGCGGTGCTCTCAGAGTCTTTCAGAAAAAACTGAGAAAGGTCAACTGTACATTCTCAAGAGAATGGAAGGTGAAATAATGCCACAGTGAGAAATAAAATGATTATATTTGGTTATCTGTTCACAGGTAAAATGGTTATATTTGGTTATCTGTTCACAGGTAAAATGGTTATATTTGGTTATCTGTTCACAGGTAAAATGGTTATATTTGGTTATCTGTTCACAGGTAAAATGGTTATATTTGGTTATCTGTTCAGAGATTCACCTGGCATAGTCCAGGAATCAACAGGTAACATTTGGGACATCTTCACTACCAATTTCTTCCCTCATGCCAGACTAATGAACCAGATCTTCCCTCCAGTTATGAAGAATTCTGAACTTCTACCACCACTATAGACATCTTTCCATCATGATGCACAGCTTGTAAATGAACATTCTAATTCTAACTGACTAGGAAATGCCTATGACTGGAACTTCCTACCTTCCAGCAAAGTAGCACTTGATATGAAAAGTTGCCATTCATTTATTTACTCTATTTCCTTTTTACTGCTTCTGGACAGTGAATGGCTGATTTGAAGATATCTCATTTTTAGGATTTATAGTTAATCATTGTCATGAAATGAACTCTTTTTTCGTATGTAAATTTATTGTATGCAAATGAACATGCATTTTTTTTATTTTTATAAATTCTGCTGTATTTTGGGGAGGGGAATTATGTGGAGAGACACTGATAATATTGTTTTGCTCAGAGTTTTTTTTTGTTTATTTTTTTTTAATAAAGCCTTCCTTAAGGTTATTGCTGTCTCATCTTCCTGCTGTTTTGAATTGCCTTTAAATTCATAACAATTTATTCAACAAAAGTAAAGAGAAAAAATTTAACATGACCAAATACTCAAGCTATATCGACTGGACCTAGATCACAATGCCCCTAACGCTTCTAAGGACTGGAAGCATTGGAAAAGAACATTTGAAAATTTTATTCTGGAATGTGGGGTAGAAACACAGACAAGTTCCAATGTCTGATAAATTGTGTTTCATCCGAGGTATGTGAGTACATCAAAGATTGTACAAATTACAAGGAAACCATCAAAACATTGAACCAACTATATATCAAGAAACCTAATGAGATTTCTGTTAGACATTGGCTTCTGACCAGATACCAGAAGCCAGAGGAGTCCCTTGAGAATTTCCTTCAGGAACTCTGAAATCTTAGTAAAGACTGCAACTATAAAAAAGCCATGACTGAACAGAGAAAAGCAAATTAGAGTTGCCTTTATAAGCGGGATTTCATCCAGTTATATTAGCGGTTGCTGGAAAATTCAGTACTGAATCTATCACTGGCCTTCAATCAAGCATGAGATCTCACTCAAAGAAATTCACAACTTTACTTCCCTCCAAGCACTTTATTGGTCCCAGAGTAAATGTTCAGAAGAGATCTTCACAGCTGCCAAAAGTATCTTACCAAAAATGTGCCAATTTTGTGGTAACAGAGCTCATAATCAGAAAGTCTGTCCTGTTCATAGCATTACATTTTAATTGTGGGGAAAAACAGACTTTTCGAAGGTTTGCTGATCTAAGACAGAGTTATTTGGCACAACAGCCATGATGTTTAATTTTAAACCAAGTTTGTGTGTAGTCCCAGATATCTATCCCCCAAATCTCTCTCATGCAACTACAATTATCACCATAAAAGGCAGACAGTTTACTGCTCTTATAGACTCTTGTAGTTCCGAAAACTTTATTAGTGAAGACACATTCAACCTATTAAGCCCTATGTGTGATGGGAATTCTTGGACATGAGTTTTGAAAGCTACACAAAAACAATCTTCACTTATGGTTAGAAAGACGACTTAAAGAAATACACACGGTTTTATTGCTGTGGCTAAGGTAAATATACCCTCATTATTTTTTCCAGTATACCTGTGAATGTCCACGCTGCTGCTATCAAATCCTGGTGTTTTAGTACAGATGATCAGGTGTTCATTAAGAAAATTTCCCAGTTACTCTCAAATAACATCAATGAACCTTGCTGCTCACCATGGAGAGCCCAATTTGTTGTTGCAAAGGACCTTATTAATATGCAAAATAAATGGCTTGATGTAGATTATTCAAAACAGTTAATCTATATATACAGTTGGATGCCTATCCTATGCCTTGGATTGTTATGATAAATAGTCTGGCAAGGTACAAAGTATTTTTGACTTTTGACCTGAAGACCACCTACCATCAGATCCCAAAAATTGAGACAGATAAAAAGTTTACTGCATTTGAGGTCAATGGGAAGCCATACCAGTTTTTTAGGTTGTCCTTTGGTGTAACCAATGGGGTCTCTATGTTTCAAAGGGCAATAAATGAATTTGTTGAAAAAGAGAAACTTACAAATACATATCCTTATGTAGACAACATCATCACTGGTGGTTATGATCAAAACCACCATGATCAGAATTGTCAGAGATTCCAACAAGTGGTACAAAAATGGGGTCTTACACTAAATGAATCAAAATCTGTAATATCTTCATCATCTATTAAAATACTCAGGTATGATGTAAGCCATAATACTATTTAGTCAGATCCTGACCACCTGCACCTACTCCACATATTATCACCCCCATCTGATACTATCTTACTGAGGCAGACATTGGGTATGTTTCCTTTATTTAGTAATTTTTTTCCCCTTATCAAATTCATTGCCCTTTCAGGTAATACCTTGTATATACAATATACTTATATTTCTCAGCCATCAATAGAAACAGGTTCTTTTCTGTTGTATCCCTTCAGGACATGAACGATCATGGCCCTCCCCAATTTCCTCTCCTTTATAGGTTTTAGCAATGTTTGCCTTTTTGTTATCTCTCTTAATCCCTGTTCTGTCAACCATATTAGATAGGTTATATGCTGCTTTCCTCTGTCCCTCTTGCAATCAATATGTCCAGTGAGTGTCAAATTCCTGAAGCCCTCTTTTCACATTACGCGCTCTAGACAATTCACCTATCTCTTTCTGATGCTAAGTATAAATTTCCTTTTAGTTTCCATTTTCTCTAAATTTTATTATTCCTCACATGTTTGATCCATGGTATTCTCAGCATCCACATTTTTGTTGCTTCAAGTCTCTTCTTCATTTGGGATTAGAGTGTTCAACACTCACTGCCATACAGGAGGACTAATATTAACTAACAGCTCAGTACTCATTTTCCACTATTTCAATGTTCCTTCAGATTTCAATGCAACATTTTCCATCCTTTTTAAAATGAAGTCATATGTATATTTACATATGTGAAAATTAAAAAAACTGGATGGCCATGAAAAGCCTCTTTACAGGTTATTCAATTATATTTTAATGACATCATTCTCTGATATTCATCTCTAGGTACAAATTAAGCAAAATTAATTATTTTCAGAACATTAACCAAAATGGTGGATTTCCTTTTGATTTACCTTTCGAGAAAATTAAGTCATTTTTTTTCAACAGCACATGATCTTCAATGTAATTATAGGACCATTACGAGTAATTGTTATTCCACAAAAAAAAGCTTTTATGAACAATCTATCAGCATTGGTTGAGGCAGTTGCATAACTGAAGCATTTATTTTTTTTGTCAAGTCTTAAATGAATATCATGATGACCTGAAAAGACTTTTTCAATACAGAAAATTGAAGTTTATACAAAGATTGACTGATAAATAAGGTCTCTGATCCTATAAAAAGTATTAAGTTTTAGACCAGACAGAATAATGAAACTGGTATGAAAATGAAGGGAAATTATTTCTTTAAAATTACATGTGTAGATTGATAAATAAGGGCCCTGTTCCTATAAAACACATTTTACAACACTGAATAATGAAACTGGTATCAAATTGAAGTGAATTTCATGAGGGTGTTTTAATAAAGCCTCCAGTCCTATAAAGTAAGTTTTAGACCAAATAGAGTAAGGAAACTGACATAAAAATCAAGGGAATTTACTTCTCATCAAAAATAAAGATTGCCTGATAAATA
Source organism: Acanthosepion pharaonis (assembly GCA_903632075.3). Taxonomy (NCBI): domain Eukaryota; kingdom Metazoa; phylum Mollusca; class Cephalopoda; order Sepiida; family Sepiidae; genus Acanthosepion; species Acanthosepion pharaonis. The sequence continues at coordinate 863,239 of CAHIKZ030000157.1, forward strand.
GGATTTCTAATCCAACAAAAAGGATTAAGTTTTAAATCAGATGGAATAATAAAACTTATCAATCTGAAGTGCATTTAAGAAGGATGGTTCAATAAATAAGGTCTTGTATCCTACAAAACAAGTGTTAAAGCAAGTACAATCAGGAAACTGGTATCAAAATCAAGTCTACATTTCAGTATTGTCACCTTTTAGTTTTAATGTTAAACATTTTTCCAAAAATCCGCTTTCTTTCTATCCAGAAAGAAAGTTTCTGGTTTACTTTTGATATAGTTACATTCACTAACTACAACTTTTGGCAATAAATAATCTAGCAATGACAAACTCGTGCCTATAAAGAAGTGCCTAATGAATCTCATTGTTTGCACTGTTGATTGCAATTCAACTTTTTGTTGTCCTGATGCAAAAATATTATTTCAGGCCTTATTCTACAGAAGCTCTTTTTTTTTCTTTTTTTTTTTTTTTACAATAAATAATTCAATAGCCACTTGAGGTAGAGGATTACAGAGTAAGAAGCACAGTTTATGGGGACATGCTGAAAAAGATAACTTTAACGTGCTAGATTTGAACAATAAAGAAGTGATTGCATCCTAATTAATTCCACAGTGGTTTGCTACATTCTCTCAATGGAATATAAAGAGAATGGGGCTGGTTCACTAAAAGGACATGGAATGGCAAGTCTTAGCCTTGAAGGTTAGAAATGATGGTACTAAAGATGGAAGTAGTGATAGAATAGCAAGAGGCTTGCAACATCTCATCTGTGAGGAAAGGGTTGTAGGCTGGAAAACATCATCCACAAGTATAGGGAGACACATTTGAACTCTATCAAAGACTGGAAAATGATGACTGGGAAGCTCCTACCCATATATGACAGCAGTACTCCATTCTCAGACTGATATAGCCCTTGTAAAGGAAGGAGCAGGATGAAGAAGTCCAGTACTTACTTGAGTTACAGGGAATTCCCCATTTTCCCAGCATCTCTAGCAATGGATTGTATATATGAGTTATACTTGAGATTTAGGTTAAGCTTAAATTCCAATAGGTGCTCAAGTCATAGGTCTCCCTGTGGGAACACCCATTCATCATAATAGGCAATAATCTAGGGTCTGTTTGGTGATGATGGAACATCACGAGTTTGGTTTTTAAGGCATTGAATGTAACTAGCCAATTTTTCTCTCAATGAGCTGTTAGCGCTAGGTCAGAGTAGAGATCAGCTGCCAGGCTCTAGTCATCTTGAGTTTTGGACATGCACCCACACACTGTTGTATCATCAGTATAAATATTCAAACTTTAGGTGATCATTTATATTTTGAACTGAAAAACCAACATTGGGGGGATAACATTAAACTTGGGCCTCAGAGGACTGGCTATTTAAAACTACCTTCGGGGATCTACCTTTTAAGTGCTTACAAGGGTACATTGCTTTCAAATGTTTTCAAAATTAAATTGGTGCACAACATTTTCATGCCAAATATTCTATCCCAGATTGCAATTTTGTAAGTCACAGACTTCATGATCAATAAATAGTATTACTCACTAACACAGTGCCACTAAGCACATTTTAAAAACTTTATATGATACTGAACACATGCAACTGTTCCTGTTTCTATTATCACCAAACATTTTTGCCAATGTAACCCTTTATGCCACACCTTGTCAAAGGCCTTTGAAACATCTAATGCGATCATCCTAGAGATGTATTTGTTGTCAAATGCCTCACTAATTTTGTGAGTAATCATAGTTAGGATCTCAGCAGAGGACCATGCTAATCAAAACCCATACTATTTGTCACTCAAATGCTTGTTCCTATTGTGGTGATCAACAACCTTCTTGTTAATTATAGCTTCAAAGACTTTGCTAATGACTGAGGAGACTTATGGGTTATACTTTAAGGGGGATGAGCACTCACTGATATTATCTTCCACACATATCTGCATAAGCTGTGCCTCTCACTCTGTAACCTTCTACCTCAAGTGGCCCTACCCAGGCTTTGTACAAGGTGAGAAATATATATATATATATATATATATATATATATATATATATCATCAAACATGTTTCCATTCCCCCTATCAGCCATACTTCATGGTAGGAGACCATAGTTATCATTCAATGTATAGAAAGAAAAAATAAAACTAAGAAACATGTACATATTCATATTACACACTAATTTGTATGACTAATATCCTTGTCTGATCTTGGTTTTTACAGTCCAGTTCTTGTATCCTTTACTCTATTCATTTGCCTGAATACAATCAATGTCTCATAATAAATCCTCATCTGTAAAATTCAAACATAATTTCTGCTTTCATAATAGGTTATGTCTGCCTTTTTACCATGAAAACAAACAAGTTAGTAATGTTATACATTAAACAATTTACTATGTTTTTAGGTCATTAGAAATAAGTATTATACAAAATCTGATATTGTTAGGATGTTGGTATCTATCTAGTGATTATCATGGAATTTACATCTAAAAGGCTGATCAGTCAAGCAAAGAATCTTTCAATGATGGGTGAGTTTAAAGAAAAGAAGTCAATTCATCAATCTGACAGGTGAAATCAAATCTCCGCTTTTCCATTTTTGTCTTACAAACACAGACCACAAATACCAGTCATTATTGTTAACACAGGTCACTTGTTTAAAAATGTTATCTTATGAGTAAGAAAAGGAAAGATTTATTTCAATTGTTAGTGTGCCATTTCTTAGAATTCACCTTTGGCAAAATTTGGGGAGTACAAAATGAAAAATAAATTAAAAGCAGGATTCAAAATCTGTAAACAAATAAAAAAAATAAAATAATTTTCAATTTTATTCTTTGCGTTTTTCTAAACAAATCAGTCAAAAAGATTTTCTTTGATTAATTTTATTATTATTATTGTTATTTTAATGCCATGTTGCTTCAGGATATCATAAATGATCATAGTTATTCTTATATATGAACTTCATTTTAATTTTTTTAGTCTCACTGAAAATAGTACATAGTATACAGTACTATTACCAAGTGCTGCTTTATGGAACAAACACTCAGCAGGATGTTTTTCCCTCCAATCGCTATAATCTTGACCTCTTCAAGTCTAGCATTATCTTTCCTGCATAACCTCAACAATTTCACTTTCTGCCTTTTTTTATACTCATAGAACACTACACAGTAACTCTCTACCTTGAACGACTCTTGAGCCTTGTAATGGGTAAACATTGGTATGAAAAAAAAAAAACTACAGATTCATTCCCTTTATCTGTGAATTGCCATGATGACTTCTGAATTCAAAGTAATCTTTCTCCTTTTAGGACATGGGTGATCATGGCTCTCCACACAATCCTTATTTCTTTATTTTCTGTGAGTTGTCGTGACCTCTGGAGAATGATAGTGGAGTGATTTCACCAACATATTAAATTCAATGCTGTATTTCTCCTTGACTGGTTGTTACCCAAGGCCCAAGAACACAGTCTGCCATTGCTGAGAGGAGAAGAAATGGATTCATGCTCTTCCCAAGGGCATCAGTGAGAAAGTCATACAACCTACTAAGCTGGAATTCAGATACAGCTTGCCAATTCCCCTTTCCACACTGATAACAAATTGGTAGCCAGAATCTTAACAACAGAAGGTATGCAGATGACACAGTGTTGTTAGCAGACATGGAAATAAAACTACAAAAGTCCTACAGAAAGTAGAGAAGGAAAGCAAGAAGAAAGGATTAACTATCAACTGCAGGAAGATAAAATGCATGGTTGTCAGTAAAAGGATGGGACAAAAATGCCAATTGAAAATGAGAGATACCAAAATCAAACAAGTACAAAAATTAAATTATCTGGGAAGTGTTTTAACAGAGAAGAGAAAATGCAACACTGAAATTTGAAGGCACATTGGGATAGCAAAAGATGCATTCTAAAAGCTAAGTAGAGTATTAAGAAATAGAAAAACATTGTCAGAAACAAAGAAAAGAGTACAGAACTGTTACATGATATCTGTCCTCTCATATGACAGTGAATCAAAGATGAAAAGACTTGAAGATACAGAAATGTGGTTCTACAGAAGGATGCTGAGAATATCATGAACCAAACATGTGAGCAACAGGGAAGTTCTAGAGAAAATATAAACAAAAAAGACACTTATACTTAACATGATGGAGAGATAGTTGAAATTTCGAGGGCACATAAGGAACAAGGGCTCAGAAAATCTGATACTCATAGGACAGGTTGAAGGTAGAGGAAAACAACATATAACTTAATGAGCTTGACTAATTGGATGGGAGAATAGGGTTTAGGAGAAATAACAAAAAGACAAAATTTATTAAGAACTATAGTGAAGAGGAAATTGTGGAGAGCCATGATCACCTGAGTGGGTATTAATGAGTTAAATTAAAATATATAAAGTATTAAGTAACACAAGTGAAAATATCCAACTGTGTGATGATTCAGTAAGTGAATTCAATTGATCTTACATGACACAGGAAATATGTTTTTTTTTTAATGGTTTGAACAGTTCTATAAAAACACTTAAGAGAAACATTTACCCCACACCATAGCGTACTATAATCTAATATAAAATGCCATGCTCCACACCCATATCAGACATTTGTGCCTGGAGAGAATTTCTGATTTCTTCAATCTCATAACACTTTCAGGGAGAGAGTGACAAATTTAAAATCCATTAATAGAGCATAATTTAAATGTTAAGTTCCACTGCCAAACTGAGATTATCAATTGATGTTGAAGAACTTAATAAGCAATTAACATCCCAAATATTAACCCTCATTGAGAAGGAAAAGTTTAGTAAAAGCTATAAAGAAAGCAGAAATTAAAGTATTATTATAAAATGAATATATATTTTATGTAAAAGAAAATATGAGAAAGTATTACAAGGAAAAATTATGGTTTTGTCATTTCAAGGCTTTTTGTTTTTTTACAGCAAGGTTCACCCTTCACAAGGCCCAGGGGTCACTCAAGGTAGAGGATTACGTTTAGAGGCCATTTGTGTGTATAAGAGTTGAAGCCTTGAACAGTGTAAGATTGTAGTGATCAGAGAAACATCCTGTTGGGAGTCGGTTCCACAGGGCAGTGGTTCACAGGAAGAAGCTGCTCAAATGGAACTTACTTCTCATCAATGAAGTATGGAGGGAATGTGGGTAGTTTGCTACTATGTAAGTGGCATGGCATGTTCTTGCTGTGAAGGTTTACCTTGGTGGGACTAGGGAATGTAGTCCATCCAAGCACTTTCTGTAGAAGCAGTAGAACAGCAAGAGGCTTGACACATACCACCTGAGAAAGATGTTGAAGAGTGGAGAATAATTTGTCACCAACAAGGGGTCAGAAGTACTTCTGAACTGTATCAAGGCTTATACTATACATATTGAACTTTTGGGGATAACTGTGTGCAAAAAAGTCTTACAGATTTTTTAACTTTTCAAACAAAATATTCAGATTTGACTTTGAAAAACAGAGCATTGGAAAGAGGAATACACTTTATTTCATTGCTGCACTGATATTAATCAGTGCAGCAATAAAATAAAGTTTATGTATGCCATCTTTTTTTACAAATATTTTCATGGCAATTGTTCTGATAAGCTTTACTCCTTGGTGCCTAGACCACATACATTTAAGTTGGCAACTAGGTCTCACTGTTTTACTCTTGAACTAACTGGATGTAACAGTCAGCTATGTGCCATGCGTGATACACACTTAGGTGATCATGTATCTTTTGATACATGACTGATGAGGTAGATTTTTCCCACAGTAGGTTGCCATTTCTTTCTGCAGTAGACCAGTTGCTATCCAAGGCTATAGAACCTGGTCTGTACTGCTATTTACCCATAACTGGGGGTGGGGGAGAGAGGAGGATTCATACTTTTCCCAAGGGTATTAGCACATAAGTGAATATAATGGATTTGACTGGAATTCAAACTTTGCTGTCCAATTCCTCAATCCAAGCCACTATCCATTATTTCACCATACCTCCTGTAACAGTAAGTTTTATTTTAATATATTTTCTTGCACTTCTTGCCTGTGGAACTACCTTCTGATTTCTTGATTCCCTGTTATCGAGAATCTTCAAAAATTTAAATGCAACATCAATTGCCATCTTTTGTCTTCCTGAATCCTATTCTTTTATTGTCCTTTCTCTTCACTAAAGTCTTTTCATTCTCTTTCACACCCAGTAGCCCCTTACATCTTAAGATCATTATCACCTTGGTTACGGTGAAATGATTAAAAAAAAGAAATTGATAGCTCACAAGCCTGTCTTGTTTGATCATCAATGAGTGCACTGCTACTATGACCTGGGCCATGCTAAAATAAGCTTAGTAAATATTTAAACCAACATACAGTTAACACTCCTCAGTCTCTTGAAAAGGAGTAGAGGTTTATCCCTTGTTTCCTGTTTAGGATTGGATTTCTGGTTCCTTCTAAAGTCTACTTCAGCTCTATACTCATAACACTAGCCCTTTCCTAAGCTAATATAACACCACACAGTAAGCCCTACCTTGAATGGCTCTTGGGCTTTGTATTGGGTGAATGTTAGTTAAAAAAAATTAAAACTAGCCTCGAAAAACAAAATACACATTACATTCCTTTGACCTATGCTGCATTGAAATAATTCAGTTATTGTGATTGGGAAACTTGTTTTTCTATTCCTGTTGCAATTAATTGTTCAGTTTTGTCCTTGGAGATAACAGAGTGAATGGTAAATATGAAAGATCAGAAGGTCCATAGCCAAAGAATTATCAGGACAACTTCTCCATATATCATATCCAGAAAAGTAATCTCTTGTTTATACACATTTACAATTAAACACACATACATAAATACTGTCTACTTCATAGTAGTGTCCATTACTCTAATCTCAAAGAGATCAGAGTGACAGACATGAATATCACTCTCTAAATATTAACTACCATAATCAAATGGCAAGTGATAGCTTCAGTTGCAAGTTTTTTTTTTCAGATTCATCCTTCTCTTAGACTGGTTACCAACCATGGCTAGAGAGCCCAAACTGCTCTACTATTTAATCCATAGCTGGTGTGAGAGGAGTTAAGTCATACCTTTCCCAAAAGTATTTACACAGAACTGAATATAATGAAGTCAACTGAAATTTAAAATCAGTTTGCTAATTTCTTGTTTCAAGTCACTATCCATTACACCAAACACACATCTTTATATATACATAAAGTTGGGCATTTGGGCAGCAGTCCCTCTTTGATACAGGTTTCATTGAACAAGACTGACAAGATACTTTAGTTTTTTTTTTTGTTATGTTTTTCTTATATGTGAACAAGTATTCTCTTTTCTGGACATAAGGAGTAAGAATTGTTCAAATATTTACTGATTCTAAATATTTGATTAAACTATTAGCCAATTTCAAGGATGTTTTTTGTTATACTACTATACTAAATGATGTGTAAGTGGTATTGCAGAGGGTATAAAAGTTGCTGAAAGTTGACATATTCTTAATTTTCGAATACGGCCAGTACATTGTGATCATGTTCATAATTAATATCATTAAGGGTTTGTTTCTCATTTCTTTTTTATAAGTTCTCATCATTTTTAAACTCTTTTTGCAGTTGGAGGTATTTATCACAATGTTCTGAAGTTGGAACATTTTCACACTGGTTTAAATATGGCTATTATAGAGAGAGACAGGTAGATGTGAGAGAGAGAGACACTGCCATAGAATGGATAAGAAAAGTCTATAACATGACATTTTATCAGTTGAATTTTGATCAATTTTTTTTTTATTCCATCATGTTCCATATTTAATACTGAATTAAATGTATCAACAAAGAAAGAGATGCTGAAAAATAAACATTTGTTAAAGTAAATTAATTTTTTAACTTTAAGTTACACACATTTCAACATACCTGTCCATTCAATTTCAAACAACTATTTACATTTGGACTATTGTCCTCATCTTTATTGTCATTATCACAACATTTCAGCCATTGTACCCTGTACAGAAAATATTTTTAGACTAGAAGTTCTTTTGAGATAATAATACAAGTCCTACTAATTAACCCTTAGAGGGGCAGAGAGGTGGATTCATACCTTTCCCAATGGTATTCTACACATAAGTGAATATAACAAACCAGGCTGGAATTGGAAATCAGTATGGGGAAGGGGTTAATTTTCATGAAATAAATGCCATACATTTTGTCAGTTTATTCTATACTTTATTTTTCATTTTTGTATTTAAAACCTACATGAAAATGTATTTTAAAGAGGTATGTTGAATTTTACATTTTATAAAAAGGTGAGGGTGACTTAACAAGTTTTTAGGACTAAAAGTAGCACTCCTGAAATCTGATTAAATAATATTGTAATATTATATGTCCATCCATGAACTAAGCATAATTGGATATTGCTGGTTAGATATTTAGGTGGTATGTGTAGTTGGTATAATAATTACTTGGTGTGGAATATGAAATTAGTAGATTAAGTTTTAATTTTTCTTGAGGTTGTGTTCATTTTGAATTCTGAATTTATATCTTTGAAAAAAAGGAATAAATTCATCTTCCCTGCAACAGACATTGGTAAAATATGAAAGCATACAATGTTCTTTAGCCTTGATAGAGCAACCAGCATAGAAGGAAAATTCTGAATTCAAATTAAGCATGGGTCAGGATAACAGGGTCAGGTCTATTACTCTTTAAAGAGCTTGAGGATGTCTGCATATTGCAATGACTGAAAAAATGGTGGATATCTCAAATGAGGAGGACTTCCTAAAGAAACAATTTACTTAGCTGTTTTGAGAATTTGGTTAAAATTGAATTTCTGATGCCATCTTTTTCGTATACCGAGTAGGATGTTTTGTGCTGACATACATAAATAGTGGTCTTTGATTTTTCTTATTTTATGGTATGTAATTTACATATACTGGTGATAGTATCAATGACTAGTGATAAATATTTAAAAATATCTTTCTAATAAATTAACACATTCATTAACAGGAGTATTAGTATTTAGTGAAATAATATCTAAATGAGTCATTATTTTGTCATGTCTATATCTTTTAGCATTTTTGGTGACTGGTTTCACTATACACAAGTTTTTTTCTGGAGGGATTAAAATTCATGTAAAATAAATTCAAGGATTGCACTATACAAACATTGGTAGATATTTAAAAGGATGGAACAGTCGTCTCTCCTTATCCAGAGTTTCAGTGACTCACAGTCAAAGTTAGAAACAAACAATTCCTAAATTTTGGTAACAAAGCATGTGTAATATTGATAGCAATTTAGACAGGCTAACAAGAAGCTGCAAAGTACTTTGTTTCCATAAAAGGAAAAAAGTTTCCAACTTCATAAGGAAAGCAAAGAGTTGTAAACTGTGAGGTTGTTATGATTTACAGTAAAAACAAATCTTTTCATTACATAATTTTTATTACAGTTTAGTTATAATTATTTTTTCATTATTAGTTACTGTTGTTAATGCCTGAATGTGGTAATTTCTAAAATGATTTATATATAAGGTGTCCAAAAAAATTGTACTTATTCTTTAATTGGCAATAAATGCAATGTTTGACTTGCAAACAAGATTAATGATTAAAATTAAAAAATATTAATGTTTATTAACTTACAAAGATTAACAGTTTAAATTAAATATTAAATGAAATTAAATGCCTGGATCTGAAAAAAGAAAAAAATCATGTTATAGGATATCAAAAGATAAACAAAGATTAACAGTTTAAATTAAATATTAAATGAAATTAAATGCATAGATCTAAAAAAAGAAAAAAATCATGTTATAGGAAATCAAAAAGTGAATACATTATTCTGATACCATGTATATACATCATTTTAAAAATGATTTATAGATATATATGCTTAAAGTCAATAGAGAACCTTGCTTAATCACAATGCTCTTTGAAGCCAAGTTGGTTAAAGCACATCAGATCTAACAACAGTTTCTCCTGCAAAAGGGGAATACAAGTTTGAATTCTGCCAGAGATTGCATTTTACTTTAATAAGATTTCTCAAATATTTAGGCTGGTAGATGAAAAAAAGTACTGTTTAAAATAAATGGAGTCTCTACTCAAATATGGGTATAACATTTCAAGTGATAAAATTATGTCAGATTAATAAAATAAAAGTCTACTATTTATTTTTAGAAGTATGCATAGAAAAATACAGCATATATCTTCTTTTACATGACAAGTATTTTCAAGATGTGGGTGATCACAGCTCTCCAAACTTACCCATTACCACCATATCTTTATCTCCGTTCTGCTATCCATTTGCACAAATTCACTAACTTGGTCACTCACTATTTTCACTTCTTCTATTGCCGTCTTGTGAGTATTAAATTTTCTCAGCTCTCTTTCCTTATCATGTGTCCGAGAAACTTCAACTCACTTTCTGATTGTAACTATAAAGTTTCTTTGTGAGAAATGATGTTTTAATAACAATAGGAGCAACAATTTCAGTCCATGGTATTCTTAGAATTTGCTACCTAGAACCACACCCCCATTGCCTTAAGTCTGCTCTTCATCTGTCAGGCCAACTGCCATATAGAGGATTAGATATTACTCAGTATATCAACACTATTCTTTCTGATATGGTCAGTAGTTTCAGGCATTCATTGGGGTCTTGAAACATTTTACCACAGATAAGGTGGAGATTACTGTATCCATTTTTGTAAGTCTTCTGTATATGATAGATATGATCAATATTATATGATATTGATCATATATGATACTTTTACAAGTACATTTTCAGTACATCATGATTGAAAGTCCTCAGAAGAAAGCATTAGTAAAATCAGAATAAATACTGAAGAGAGTTCTGGAGCACCTCAAAGATGTGTTGTCACATGACCTCCCATAAGAGCCACCAGAAACTATTTGTATTAAAGCTCAAATAAAGAGCATGAAATATAATAATTAGCACTTCTAGGTGCCATGTTCATTCAGGACATGGACAATAATGGTGCTCCATAACTTCCTATCTTTCATAGCCTTTTTTTTTCTTTTTTTTTTTACAATAAGGTTCACCCTGTACAACACCCGGTGGTCAATCGAGGTAGACGGTTACATTAAGGAGTAATTTATATGGATAGGAGGGGAAGATAATGGTTAACTCTAGACTTGAACAGGTTAAGATTATAGTGATTGAAGAAACATCCTCTTCGTAGTCTGTTCCACAGAGCAGTGGTTCGCAAGAAGAAGCTGTCTGAGGGAAACTTCTTATCAATGGAATACAGAGGAAATGTGGGTGATTTGCTACTATGTAAGTGGTATGGTGGGTCCTAGCCATGAAGGTTAGACCTGGCTCTTAATTGCATCTATTGTTTCACTATTCCTCCTACTCCTTGTTGAGCCATTCCATTGACACAAGCATGTTTGGCAGAGTACTTGATGTTTCCCTCTGTTACTTTGACTTTCAATATACCCTGTGAATTTCAAATTCTCCAAGCCCTCTATTCTCATAATGTCCCCCAGTAATTTCAACTCTTTCCAATTCTAGATATAAGCATTGTTTTGGTTTCCATTATTCTTAAAACTTCCTTGTTACTTACATATTCAGTTCATGGTATTCTCAGCATCCTTCTGTAGAATCACATGCCTGGTTTCTCCAATTTGCTCTTCATCTGTGAGGATCTTATCCAGCACTCACTGCCATATAAGAGGACTGATATTACATAGCAGTCTCTTCACTGTTTCTAGCAAAATTTACCGGTTTATTAATATTTTGCTTAACATTTGGAAGGTATATTTTGCTCTTAAAATGTGCCTTTTGATTTTGTTATCACATTTGTCATTGTCTGTTAAAATGCTTCCCAGATATTTAAATTTTCGTACATGCTTGATTTTGGCATCTTCAATTCATGGTTTGCCTCTTAAGCTGTTCCTCTTGCAAAAATGCCTAAGACAGAATGAATTGAAGATTCAAGGAAGCTAATGTTTGTTTTTAGTCATTTCATCCTAAGCTAAATGATTGATCAATAGTTTATTCGTTTTACCAGCATATCAACCCCTGTGGGTCATTTAATGCTGAAACTGGATTTTTATTCAGGAATGTTTCAAACATTTCAAGTAGTGGTGTGGTTTTAAAATTGTTTTCAAAATATCACAAGTTATATATTTCAAGAGTATTTCAAAACATAAGTTGTATGGTTCAAAGTACAAGCCCTATTTTCTATAAAAGTTGGAAGCATTTTATTTTCTTCAGATACCCTAGCTAGATGATAAAACTACTAAGATGTAAGGGGTTGCTGAGGATGAAAGACAATAGAGTGAGAGGAAACTAAGAAAGAGTTACTGAAGAGAAAGGACAATAAAAAAAATAAAAAAAACAAGATTCAAGGAGATGGATGATGATTGACATTGCATTTAAATTTTTGTAGGTTTTACTCGACAGAAAGCAAGAAACTGGAAAAGAATTCCATAGGCAAGAACTACAAGCAAAGAAATCTTTAGAATAGAGTTAGCAATTTCAACAGTAAAATGATGTGACTTAGCTGCCAATCTAGTACTGCACTTAAATTTGTGAAGTCTAAGTACCAAAGAGGAAAGCTCATCAGCATAACTACCATGAAAAAAAGGTCATGTTGTGATGGTTGGAAAGTGAGTGAAGCCAAGAGGCCAGGTTGAGATGTAGTGCAACACATGCAAATGCAAGAAGACAACTGTCATAAACTATTCCACATGAAATATATTAAAAAAAAAAAAAAAAGCTTGAATTATAAAATGTCAAAGGTTTTAATAGTTTCTTAACCAATATCAACACTGCCTCATTTTAAATTTTAGTTTTGTTGCCAATTCACACTGACTTGTTTTTTGTTTTTATGCTCTTAATATTTGAAAGAATATCATGAAAGAGAATAATAGTGGATACAGTGTAACCTGGATATAAGAGAGTTGTCGGGACCGGAGAAGAAGTCTCTTATATCCGGGTTTGGTCTATTTTGTTTAGGTAACACAGGCTCTAATTTGGGACCAGAGAAAATCTCTCTTATATCCGGGTTACACTGTATTACATATATATATATATATATGGCGAGATTGATGTGAGTTTGTGACCCTGGGTTTCACGCTATTTGCAATCATCAGGCAAACAGATTAATTTTTAAATTTTGGATTTATATATGGTTGTATATATCAGTGTTTTTATGGAAGTGGGAGGAAAAACTGTTGTTGGGACGCCACTCATACTTACGTAAACATACATATACGCACGTACAGTCATTGAAATACACAGACACACACGCTCGCTCACTCACTATATACATATATGGAGGGTGATTTCATTAGAAACAGTGAAATTCTGACTAAATGCAACATGACAGCCATCCTAATGAAAATTCAACTCAGGTGGCTAGATATCTTTCTTGAATGAGCAATAACAGACTTCCAAAACAACTCTTTGGCCAGCTTCTAACAAGCAGGTCAGTTGGAAGGCCACTCTTGCATTTCAAAGACAGACTCAAAGACAGACTCAAAGACAATCTGAAGCAATGCTGCATCCCTTTTTCTTCCTGGAAAATCAAAGCATCAGAGCAAAGGAGCTGGCACCTGTCCTGCTTCTCATCTACACAAAGGTGTGAGCGAGGCCAACTTGAACATCGTGATCAACTGCATGCAAATATTAAAGAAAGTTGGCAGCATGCTGCTCCTCTCAATGATAGGTTTACCTCCCAATGTGGCTTTGTCGACAGGCAGAAAAGCAGGTCTTGCTGTTCACTTGCAGAAACATGTGACAATTGATCCTCAACCACTTGTACAAAATAGTTCAACTATATTTTCCATCTGTCTAAAAGTTTGCTAAACACCTGCAGGTGTTGGGAGACAGATACCTCTCCATAAAAGTTGAGCACCTCTTTATTTTACTGAGTCTTCATTTATCATCCACCACAAGAGAGTCCACCATATATAATAATCGTCATCAGAGTGGAAGACTTGTTGATTTAAAAAGAAAGTAGCCGAAGGGAATAAAATCAATGTTGAAAGTCTGAACGAAGACTAGTGTTGAAAACAATCATATTACTAATGTCAATTTAAGCAATGACCATGAAAGAAAAGGTTATACTAGCAAACAATGCCACAATTTCAGATAACTTCAGGTTTCAGGGCAACTGAACAAAGATGCTGTCTGCAAAAATAGTCAATACTATTTATGGACAAAACATTATGGTTCCATTTCAAGAAATAAAAAAAAGAGAACAAAACAAGAGAAAAAGTGAAAAAAAAATAACTTCACAAATCATGAATTAATATATTTTTAAAATAAAAATTGGCTTTCAATATTCAGTGGCAATCAAGAAGTACTTAGCTAAAATACTATCAATAACAAAGCAGATAATTTACAACAATTACTGACTAATTAAGTAGACAAAGAGTTGAACAAGTGTTTTTAAGCAATGCAAATTCTCACAAGATGTAGGATTTATTCGGTTGAGTCATAAATAATTTGTTTTTCTTTAAATTTATTTAAAAAAAAAACAAAACTAAAATACAATTACATATTCCCCATTATTTGCAATGACTTGTTGCCACTTATCAAGCATCTCTTGGAAACCTTTTGAATAAAATTCTACAGGTTTTAACCTAAAAATGTTTTAAACAAATTCATAAATTTGGTTTTCATTAGAGTAAGTTTTACCCATCAAAGCATTTTGCAGCAACTGAAAAAAGTATTAATCAGTTTGTGCAAGGTCTGGTGAATATTGTGGGTGGGATTGAAAAGAGAAACTGAATCCTGAATTATTTGCAGTGTTATTCTTGCTGTATGTGGCCCTGTGCTAATATTGAGAACAACATTTTTCCTTGAATCCACTGAGTATGCTGCAAAATTAAAAGTATATTAGTGTACTCAAAATTTATTCTTAACAGTCACATATGCTTAGTTGTTAGGATTTTATACTCTTTGCAATTAATTCTTAAAAATGAAGATTATTCACAATTGTGTGGTAGAAATAATGATAAGACATTAGTGACAATGATGTCTTCATCTAGTTAATGTCTTGCCATTATGTGGGAGGTATTTCTGCCATGCCCAATTCTATTGGGTAAACAACACTATGAAAAAAAAAATACACAAGCTTTGTTTCCCTCACTTACCCTAATATATACTACAGCATTATACATTTTTTTACTAATAATTTTTGTTTAGTTGTTTTCCTTGCAGCTATCCACACTGTCAGTCTATGACGATCAGTAAATGGTGTAGACTGGAAATAAAGGAAAGTTGGACACATGAGAAAAGGCTTGGCAAATTTGACACACACTGAAGGCAAGTGTAACAGAGGGAAGCAGAAAGTAATCTACCTAATGAGCTTGTGTAAATGGATGTTAGGACTGGGACTGAGTGGAATGGTGAAAAGAAAGTTGCCAAGAGCTACAAGACATAGGAAGTTGTGGAGAGCCATGATGGCCCACAGCCTGAAGGTACATGGCATATAGAACAAAGATTAAAATTTAAAAAGTTGGAGTCAAAATTTAATAATCACTAATGATATGAAAAATATTGACCATTTCCTTATAAGGAAACATTCAGCATTCAATGACTGAGCAGCTAGTGCAACTGTTAGCTAAAATTTATAAAATCTTTCTCTTTAAAAACAATTTTTCCAGAAAACAAGTTTCTCAAGTCCACTTTTATCACTATTATTGATGAGGGTTCCCTTCCTAACCTTTCATTTAATGTAGTGAGGAACATCAATATCTTGATTGTCATTTTCTCTTCTAGTTACATGTTCTAACAATTTTAGTAGTTGTTGCTGTTGAAAGTACTTGAGTGATGTGATTTCTGTTATTTAATACACTTCTTTGTGATTCTGTAGTTCCAGTCTATAAGGTTCAAAGAAAGATGGTCCTCATTAAAACCTACAGACTTCATTCAAGAAGACTGTTTAGGTATTTTGGAATGAGCCTAGAACAATTAATGACTTCCATATAAAAGTCTCAATCTAAAAAGGCTATTTAAGAAAATGGCTTGAGTTCTGTGGTTAATGTTTTGGTTTTGTTGCAACTTGCAATAATTTGTAAAACTAACCTCCAGCACAGCCTATTCTATGTTCAATTTCCTCATCTCTTATACTCAATTTGTTATAAATGATCTATACATTGAAGTTTTGATGTGTTTATTAGTTACTAATTCCACATCTTGAATTTTTATGTTGGATTTATGGTAGGTGCCATCACTGCTTTCATTCCAAATCATAGTTTGTTTTGGATAGAATTATTTTGGGTCCTATTTCTTGAAACACTTGGAAGAGTTACAAAGAGTAATGTTTTATGATCATATCAGCTGTAGATTTTAGAATGACAATTTCTAATAGCCACAAACATGAAGAGAAATAAAGCTCATTTGATTTTATCTAAGAACGCCTATATAAATTTATGACAAGAAATAAATTTAAGAGACAGCCAAATTTACTTTAAAATTCTTACAACTAATGTGAAATATAGATATTTATTCTTTTTATGCAATTGTTTAAGTAATTTGAACTTATATATCTTATCTTCAAAATACTGGATGAAACCTGATATTTATTCACACATGTCGATGGTTGCCGAGGCTTCAGTTATCTGCGTCTTCAGATCATCCATGTCTCTGAGAAGGAGAAGGGAGGTACGTACATGAGGCCCTTCACATACCCCCAGAGGAAGAAGTCACATGGCATAAGGTCTGAAGACCTAGGTGGACATTGCAATAACACGCGATCAGTCTGTCCAGAACATTCAAGCCATCTGTTAGACAAAGTGGCGTTCGAAAACTAGATTTAATTTAAAATTAATAGAAGAAAATTGACGGTTTTAAATGGTGCCAGTCCAATCATGCTACCATTTGTAGTTCATGATATAAGAGTTCTTAGAATGCAACAGACTTTTGAAACTATATATATTTATTTAGAAGAAAAAAAATTAGGATAATAAAATATAAAGATCAATGCAAACTATTAAATCAATGGAGAGAACTAATCATGAAATGCAGACATAGAAAAAAATTCCAAATTACATAAGAATACATGTGCATATATGTGGGGATGGATGTGTGCGTATAGTGGCATATATGTATGGACCTGTAAATGTACATATATGTATGAATGAAGAAATGTACCCATATAAGTGTGTTGGACAGCATGATCTACTCCATTGAGTGCTCGGGTATTACCCACAATTTATAACTCAACTAATTTACATTAATCTTAACCAGGTTAAGTTTAAATCCCCCATCACTTATTAGACACCTGTAATACAAAAACTATTTACTGTGAATCCCAGAAAAACACACTCAGGCCTGTATAAGAAATGCCACATAGTAGGAACTGGTATTAAACTACATATAACAAAGGTTCTGGCCATAAATAAACTCCAACCACAGACTGCTTCCCCAGGATAAGATATCTTACGCCCCCACCAATCGCTAACACAAACCCATTCTCATTAACAAGGTGTCTAAAAGAGGAGGGCTGACATTGAAAATAAATATAAAACAATGCACCAAGACAGACACTTAGGGGCTATTTCAACCCATTCTGTGTACGGCTATCTCTATGTTGAGATAATTTTTGTTTGTTTTTTTGCTGTAAAAAAAAAAAAAAAAATACACATGCTTTGTTAAAATAAAACATTGAGCTTTCTGTGGATCAGTTTTAATAATTAATATTACTAGGATCCACCCAGATTATATACCAATGGATTGATTACCTCTCTCTCTCTCTCTATATATATATATATATATATATATATATATACACACACGTGTGTGTGTGTGTGTGTGTGTGTGTGAGAGACGCAATTAAGAAAGAAAACAAAAAATGATGACGCCAAATACTGGATTTCAACAACTTCAATCCAGGAATAAGCTTATCTTAAAACCGAATGTTTCTGTTTTTTACAGCACAAACCATTAGAAGAGAAACACTACAACTCTGAACAGCTCAGACTATCCTTTTGTAACCTCTACCAATATATCTGTGTACTTCTTCATAGACACACATGCACCAATATTTTTTTCCTTTTGAATACCATGTCCCTTCAGGACATTGGAAATCCTGAACTCTCTACAGATTGTTATTATCATTATCTGGGGATTGTCATAACTTGTTGCAAGTGGTTTCTTGCTGCTTTCTCAGTGGTTTCAAATTCAGATTTAGATCCTAATATGCCCAAAAGTTCAGTCAACCTTGCTATTTAACCTATAGTTGGGATGGGAAGGGATGGATTAATACCTTTTCCAAGGGCATCAGTTCAAAAGTGAATGCAGCCAACTAGGTTGGAATTTGAACTCAGTTTGTTTAATACATTTTCCTTCCTTGCCAATAAATGTTACATGACACATCCATTTTTTAACAATATATTTAACATAATTACTTTAAAACTAAAATAACGACACATTGAGGCTATCAGTAACAATATTTCTCTCTATAATACAATGATATTACCACGACAATTTATTTCTAACATATTAACAAGATTAATATGCATCTATAAAAATAATAAGCAGTTTCAATGAGCAAGACTGACAAAGTACTTCTGTGTTTTTTTGTATGCATACAACTGTTTTTTTCTGGACCGTTTCAGGTACTTGTTTAGGCATATTTGTGTTTGTTCAACACCCACAGAGTCAATCTGTGGTTTATACTGTAACTCTGCTAAGTGGACATTAGTTACATTTCCTGAGAAAGGAAATAATCTGGTATGATCAGCACTTTCAAAGACTTATGATTTCATGCTAGTCCAACATGGCTTCCAAACAGTTCCATTTAAACAATTTTACTCACAAGTCTTTGATCAATCCAGGGTATGTTTTTTAAAGCACATGCTTGGATCATCTCCCCAGGCTGATATTATCAAGAAATCATTTCCCTGGGAAATCAACTATAGCGAGATACAAACCTCTGAGTCAAGGTCAGTATGGTAATGTTACAATCACTTGGCCATGCACCTAGTTATATTATAAGTTCTGTTGAGTGGCCACACCCTTCATTTTTTTTCTGTGGGACAATTTGAAATCAGTTGTATATCAGACATGCCCAAGAAATACTGAGAAACTTGAAGAAAGAATTAAAAATGAATGCAGTAAAATGACAGTGGAAACTCTCCATGTTAATGAATCATGCAGAACTGACTCGAAATGCTTAAAAAAGAAAGAGGACATTTTGAACAGCAAATATAACAATTAAATAACTAGTAAATAAAATTGTTATGTGTAATTATACTTTTAATAAATTATCCCTATAGTGAGTAATTTTTCCCGCACTCTGTATTTTATATATATATATATATAGTTTTAAGTTATGCTATATGTATGGGTAAAAGTGCTCAATATCAGGAATAGAGCATATGTAAATATAAAAGTTAACACTGAGAGGTGACAATCTGTTTCATGCTTGTATTACTTAAACATTACTTTTAGTGGATACCCATATTTGAGTACATGCTCTGTTTATTTCTTAAGTAGTATATTATTTTCATCCACTGGCCTGAATATTCAAGAAATTTTATTAAAGGCCAGTAGATGAAAATAAATAAATACGCTCACTGTTTAATAAATAAATGGAGTGTCTATTCATATATGGGTATCCACTAAAAATAATATTTAAGTAATAAAATCTGTCAGATTAAATAAAAAACCATCACTTCTTTATATATATATATATATATATATATATATATATATATATATACACGTATAATTAAAATGAAAGACAGTTCAGATAATAGGCTGGTTAATAGAATTTGAGGAATAAAAAGTCAACAAAATAATTTTGGTAATAAGATTGATGACATACATTATATATATATATATATATATTAACCTTTTGACTAAATTGAAGCACTAAGAGAAATTTTTTAAAAGGTGGAATTTTTGGACACACCTTTGTCCATTTTCAATGATACAAGGAATAATCAAAGAAGAGTGTCTTACTTTTTTAACAAATGTTGTTAGTTAGAGGGCTCTCAGAGGAAATTATACTCTCTGAGTAAACCCAAATCCATGTTTAATACCTCAATGTGTGATTTTATTTGGGAAATATATTTCAACTCCGACCTGCATCTTTTTGTTGGCTGTTCAATTTAGTCAAAAGGCTAATATATAATAAATATCATCAATCTTATTGCCAATATTGTTATCATTTTGTTGGCTTTCTATTCCTCAAATTTTATTATTAACTGGCTTATTAAATCTACCTTATATATAATTTTAGGTAGTTAATAGATTTCATATTACTATAAATAAGAATATTAATATTTGAAGGGTATATGTATCTAAGAAGACATCCCTTGTCTTTTGAAACAGTGAAATTTAATATCTCCTGGTTTAGAGATCAAAAGTTTTAAAGAAAAAATACTCTGACATCAATTAAAACTATTTGCTTCATCATGGTAAACCACCTTCAGACCAACAGTGTTTTAACCACAAGAAGCTGTTACAGCAAAGGAAGATGCAGTTACCCTATTTAAGAAATATACATATCTCATTCGGACAAAATATAACATTTATAGTATTAAGAAATAATGCAGATTATAAAAAATACATTATTTAAAATTAATGCTTGAGGTATGAAAATGAAATTAGCAGACAGACTTCAAAAAGGTCCCAACAAGAGACGTGCATATCTTAAATAGGGTAAATGAGCCTTGTTTTGCTGTGATGGCTTCACCTGACTAAGCGGCAAAGCACACCTGGCTTGAGAATGATTTCCCAGGACTCATTCATGCTAAAAGGTACATTTTCTTTCAATCTTGCATCCAATAAATGTTAAATTTCACTACTTAAAAAGAACAAAATGAAATAAAAAAAAAAAAAGGACACAGACTGATTCTTGTCATTGGATCAAGGCTGTCTGATGCTGAGAGACCAGTGTTCTGCAAGTTATACATGGCTATAAACAATCAAGTGTGTACTATCAAGCTTCATGAGGTTGGAGGGGAATCAATTCATCTGCCTGTCCTCATACATCCATTGTGCACATGCAGTGTATTACCCAAGTACACATATATTCCAGTTTTAAGTATGATAAAAATATATTTACCAACCTCTATAGAATTCCACATGTATACCAAACTTCTTTAAATGCAATGTACTAGTTGGGTTACAAGGAAAACTACTTTTTAAAGTGTAGCACCACTTGGACAGTAAGTATGGGGATCACTTTTGTTTTACAACCGAGTTATAAACAGATCCCCCACTTTTTGCCATAGTAGATTCCATATATTTTTCTACTAGTAGGACTATTTTTGAAATTTTGAACTTTATGACTTTTGATTTTTAGGTTTTCTTTCAAATAAATTGGGCTAATCATCCAAAGGTCGTCATTTGTTAACCAGTCTGGCAATCCTAAATGTAGGACTACTTTTGAAATTTTGAACTTTATGACTTTTGATTTTTAGGTTTTCTTTCAAATAAATTGGGCTAATCATCCAAAGGTTGTCATTTGTTAACCAGTCTGGCAATCCTAAATGTACAGTCATCAGACAAAATGATGAGGTTTGTGTGTTAGAGGCTTGCAACTCTTTACATAAGCCAATTCATGGCTTCCTGTTGGTTCACATCAGTGGTTCCTAAACTTTTTATTGCTGCTGTCACCTCAGCTCCCTGGCCACATCCCTTCTGTCTCATCATTACATTTTTTTTACCTCTTACTATTCTATTCCTATTTTCATGGTTGATGCTCAGATGTGCTACTTTCTTTAGTTCCACCAGTCCAGACCTTTACAGGTAGGGTTCACATTTCACACATCCTCATTCACTTCATATTCCATCAGTAAGGAAGAAGTTCCACTCAAAAAGCTTCTTCCCTGGATGTTAATTTGTGAAAAACTCCTGAAAGGATGCTTCCCTTATCACTTCAAATCAAGAGTCAACCATTTTCTATCCTATATATGTTCATATATGCTCTCTATTTATTTCTTTTATGCCCTTACAACCTCTGCCTTTGTGGCTCTTGGGCCTTATATTGGCTAAACAATAGTATTAAATAATAAAAAAAAAAGTATTCATAAACTGATCCCCTATTTTTCACCTTAGATTCCATAAATTTCTCTACTTGAGAAAAGGTACTTACAGACAGGGTTGCCAGAATGATTTACATTTAAAAGCCCAGTACTACTCTGCCAAGACCATAGGAGCTGGAGGAACAAAGTGGCTTTCATGAGCTCAAGACTGTCATGGCAGGATATGTAATAGCAGCAACAGCAAGTAAAAAGAGAGGGCTTGAATTTAACACTCTTATGACATAATGAAGGCAAGGAAGCAGGAGGAATCAGAAAGTAACCTACTTCATTATGAGTGAAATGAAAGCAGAAAAAGAAACAAAGGAGGATGGTAAAGGAACCAAAGTTTATTTGCACAAAAAAAGGCAGGCAGCTGTGGAGAGCCATGTTTATCCATATCCTGAAAGGATATGACACATGAAAAGAAAAAATACTGAATATTTTAGCCACATATTTTATAATCAAAATTATTTAAAAACTGCATTGAAAATTACATAAGGTTAAAAAAAAATTTTTTTTTTTTTTTTTTTGTAAAAGTTATTTTGAACATGGTTAATAAAATGAACAGAAGATCAAACAAGCATACTGAAATGAAAATGCAATGTAATTTTCACAAACTTGACATTTTGATATAGAAATTCACCAATAAGCATATGTAAAAATTGAAGCTTTGGTGATAAAGGCAGAAAACAACAAACATTTCTTGTGAAGACAAATTTAATTCAACAACCTTTGATAATAATGGCAAATTTCCCAGCATCTAAAAGTTAAATTTTCTTTCTATACAGCTCCGACAATTCTCACCAATTCCACAAAAGACATAAGTATCCCTAGAGAAGAAATTTTGATTGCTTTTATTACTGTAGATTTAAGATCACGTAACTTGATATACAAGAGTTAGTTCAATTCAATAAATTAGCATCATTATGTATAATCATATACATTTTATATATATATATATATATATATAAAATTTCATATGTAACTAAATATAAATCTGTAAAAACGAGTATGAATAATAAAGACAATCTTAGCCAATGTCCTCTAATGACCTTTATCAAGGCAAATGTAAGGATTTTATTTTGCAACAAGTTATGAAGTGCTAGTTTTGCTAAGTGACGTAATTTAATATCTAATAAACAAAAGTGATTAAATTTGTTTTTTAATAATTTATATTATTTTGTTTTGGGATTAATTTATGTATTATATATTTGAGAAAAAACAATAGTAGTTTATGAATTTAACCATTTCCTTTTTATTTTAACATTAATATAGTCATTGATACTGGCATGGGAAATATGTCATTCTTTCAGGAATAGAGAGGTTTGAAAATTATATATGAGAGAGAGAAATAGAGTTTCTTAATATCAGAATTTAACTACACCAGCTCTTGAAAGAGGAAGACAATTTTATTCCCCTTTATCAAAAGTTTATTTTTATTTTATTTTTAAAAATTTTTTTTACAGCCCTTTACACCAAAGTTTATTTCATGTACATATCTCAAAACTATCTTAGACTTCACAAGAGTATTGAAACACTGGGCAAGTAGAATGAAAGTGTGGTATGGAAAATGGAATCAGCAAGCTCGAGGCACGGAGTAGTGGATAAGAGCTTGGATTTGGGGAATCAGATAGCAATGTTCGAATTCCATTCACATTCATTACATTCACTTATGTGCTAATCCACCTCTTCTCCTCACAGTTATGGGTAAATAGCAGAACAGACTAGGTCCTACTGCCTTGGTTGGCAACTAGTCTAGGAGAACGAAAAACTCTGAAGGTATCTGCAGAAAAGTGAATATAACTCAACCAGAATTTAAACTTGGCTTACATATTTCTCTTCCCAAGTTTCTAACCATTAGACTACCCATACAAATTGCAAGAACTGTCCCAAAATAATTTAGATTCACAAGAGATAATGGTTTATATACCTCAGCTAGAATTCTAAACTAGTCAGTTTAATACTAGCAAAGACTGACAATCAAAATAGACAATCAGGAAGTAGTATGAAAAATATCTTTAGAGTATTTGTTTTTTAATAATTTATATTATTTTGTTTTGGGATTAATTTATGTATTATATATTTGAGAAAAAACAACTGTGGAGTAGTTAACAAACTAGTCTCTGAGACTACTGTTTTTAATTCCATCTTGAACATGTGTCTTACACACATGATTTAGTACCAGACCAAGCTAATTAACTAGCTCAAAGAATTATGGGTTAGTCATAGCAAAAAATATTTACAACCTGAAGGTAACCTGAGATTTCCATTTAAAAATTTTCATTTTTTTTTCTCCCAATTTTAAATATTTTTGTTTTAATTATTGTGATACTAAAAATGAAAATGTAAGGTCAGAAAGCAAGTGACAGCATGAAAAGTAATGAAAAATAAAATCCAATATTGAGGAAGAAAGAAAAAAAATGACAAAATCTGGAGAAGTCATTTTGATTAAATCTTTAAGTCAGCAATTAGCCTCTGGCTTTTTCATTTCTAATAACAAATGTCAACATGACCAGAATTTGCAAATGAACCAATTCCATCTTTGAATTTAAACTTTTTATTTAAAGATGACAAACTCTTAGAGGATATTCATAAGATCTCATGATACAATGACAAAATTTATTAGATATTTTACAAGTTTTTGACTTCACTTACCATCTTCCAGAAATAACAATTTGATGTCGTCTTATTATTTATTCTGATTTGCTGTTCACTTCTTTTTTGTAAGAAATGGAAATGCTGAAATTTCGACTTAATGTTATTTTTTTATTTTGCTTTATAAACTAAATTTTTTTTTTCTTTTATGCAAAAGAAATAGAAATCATCTATAATTTTTTAAGGAAAAGTTGAAGAACTATCGGTCAGTTGATAGTACTTGGAATATTTTAAGCTTTCCTATCTATGTGTGAAAGATACAACATTTCGAATGAAAAGGTCCCAACTTTTATTTCTCACATAGGGAAATGAGCTTTACTTTGATATAGCAGCTTCTTGTGGCTAAGTGGTAAAACACACCTGGCTTGAAGGTTGTTTCATAGGATGAAGGTTTCATTCATGTATTAGGACCTTGAATAAGTTCTGATTTTTCATGAAAAGTTTTATTTACAAAAATTAGTAAGAAACTTGTCACTGAAAGTATTTTCCATTGCTAGCCACTACCTTTTCCCATCTTTCTGGCAGCATTTGAATTCCACGTCAGAAAAACAACATCATCTGAGGCTAACCATGTGTCAAACCATTTTTTGGCATCTTCATAAGAATGAAAGTGCTGCTCAGCCAGGCCACATGCCATTGATCGAAATAAGTGATAATCGGACAAGGCAATGTCTGGTGTATACAGCAGGTGGAGTAGGGCTTCCCATTTAAGTGTTTCCAAGTAGGTTTTCACACATTTTGCAACATGTGGCCTAATGTTGTCATGTTGCAAACTCACTTCGTCATGTCTCTGCTCATATAGTGGCCATTTTTTTCTTCACATGCTCAGATGCATCAATTGTAGTCAATAGCCACGTCCCATGATGGTTTCAGTCAGCTTAAGCTCATAATAAACTACACCCAGCTGATTCCACCAAATGCAGAGCAGAAGCTTCAAACCATGGATATTCAGCTTTATTGCTGATGTTGATGCATAGCCAGGTTTACCCCATGATCTTCGAAGTTTAGGGTTATTGTAGTGTATCCACTTTTCATTGCTGGTTATAATACGATGCAAAAAACCTTTCCTTTTCTGCTGTTGAAGCAGCTGTTCACATGTGACAAGATGCTGTTCAGTTTCAAAACTGTTATGTGATAAACTTCTAATGATTCTGCAAGTTCAGTTTGCACCTGACACGAGTCTTCATGAAGTAATGCCACCAATTCTTTGTCTTCAAACTATTTTGGTGCACCAGAGCCTTCTTTATCTTGAACATCAAAATCATTATTTTTGAAGAGTCTAAACCAATCTCTGCATATTGTTTCTGAGAGAGCATGGTCGCCGTAAGTCCCAGCAAGAATTCTCTCTGCTTCAGCTGCTGATTTCTCTTGAATAAAATAGTGCAATAAAATTCCATGCAAACGCATTTTCTTTGGCACAAAATCTGACATGTTTAATGCTATAAAAAAAGTTGTTTACACTTCGGCAAAATGACATGCACTGAATTTGAAACTTGCATAGAATACTTCCTTACAGATGTGTTACCATCTGAAACTACATGCATGCAGTTCTGTGAACAATGTCTGTTGGAAAACCGTGAGAACTTATTTAAAGTCCTAATTTATTTTCTTTCAATTTCTCAACCAATACATATTAAATTTAGAAAAATAAAAATAAATACAAGGATGTCTACTCAAACACATGTACCTACTAAATAATATTTCTACAGTAATATATATAATAATCTCATTACTGTAAAAATAAAGGTGACAGGCTGTTTCATGACCTGACGATTATGTCTAGAATGAAACAGATACTGGGTGTTGACTTCAATGTACACTTTTATATTTACATATGCTCTATCCCTGATATTGAGCACTAACCTATAATTGTAGCATACTTTAAAGCTATATTTTTATCATATATATATATATATATATATATATAAAATTTAAAATGTCATTTTAGCAGATACTCCTATTCGAGTAGATAATCCATTTATTTTTTTTAAACAGTATTTATTTCATCTACTAGCCTACAAACTCAAGGAAACTTAAAAATGTGCCCTCTGGCATGATTCAAATTTGTGTCTCCTTTTGCAAGAGAAATTACTGTCTGACCCAGCATGCTTTAATCATTTGGCTATGAAGAGCTGTAAACAAGCAGGGTTGTATTTGCCTTTAAAGCATACTCACTATTTAAAAAAAAAAAAAAAAAAAAAAAAAAAAAAAAAGAGTAACTAACAATAACTTTTGAAGTAAAAATAAATTCATTAATTTTATATATATATATATATATATATGTCAAACCATGCTGAAAGCAACCATTTTCCAAGAGATAACCAAGAGAAGGGTATTCATTTTAATATCTAATTAGACCCACAATCTGCTACTCACTAAAATAAGGGAAAATATGATAGCCATGTTGCTTAAGAAATATATTTACATTTCTTGCTATATTATCAATTGATTAACTCAGTATTTCTACTATTTAATAAGCATAAATTTTCTTACTGAATAAGACAATTTCAAATACAGCACCTGACAAATGTAAGTTACGAATTTTAAGAGATATTAACAAGTCTGTCTATAAATTTTAACACTGCATCAGTTCAACTGCCATGCAATGATAGAATTTTATAAGAAAGAAAAAAACAAGACAGCCATTCTCCCAGCCATAGACATTAATATTTAAATTATTTACATTCAATCTAATTTTCTCACCTTTATTGTTATTATCAACATTTCAGCTGTTGACCTTCTTTAGGAATCTGAAGATCTTAGTACTATTCAGGGAATTCTAAATTGAAACCTTTATTTAATCTATGGGAGCAACTTTGTTGTTATCACATTTCAACCATTATGCCCTCTATCAAGAGGATGCCAATCTGGTAACCTACAGGGAATTCTAAACAACCCTTTATTTAATCTACAGGCATAGTCTGTTCTCATTCCACTGCACATGTCTAGGGATATCTCGTCTAGTTCTTATTTTTAGTACTGCTCAGTTATTGTTCACTGTGTCCAGTTGGCAGAGGAACGAGAACAGTTTACACCTTTAGATTAAACTCAGTGTTCAGTTCAAAATTCCTTGTATGTTACCCAGATCAGCATACACCTGATGGAGGTCACAACAAGTGATAGCAACAACAAAGATAAGGACAATAATCCACATGTAAATAGCGTAAATGTTTCTTTATATATGGCTAGAGAAACAAGCTTTTTACAAACACAAAAATCAGGAGGCTATCAAAATGGAAGTATCATGTTAGGAAAGGAAGGAAAAAAATATCTCATGCCAACAAGTGACTTAAAGTGGTTTTAAATTGCTGTGCATTTGTTTGAGCCAAGAGATTGTAGCAAATTAGAAGGAAACTAGAGAGAGAGACAAATATGAAAAACAAAAAAGACAAGCAAGCCAACTGACTGAGTTTGGCTGGCAGACAGAAAACAAGTTGGAGGAGGGGGGTTCTCTTTCAAATACAATTGAACTTCACCATCGAGGGCAACACCAACAGCATAGACCATGCCAACCAATGGTAATGGTAAAATTAGCCATTTCCATACAGGAAACATTCGACATTCAATGACCAAAACAGCATTATTATCGGTTGAAATTTATGAAAGCTTTTTCTTAAAACAGTTCCTCAGGAAATTAAACTTCTTAAGTCCACTGTTATTGCATTTTCTAGCATTGATGTGTTTCCTTCCAAACCTTCTGTCTAAGGTTGTGTGGAAAGTCAACATCTTGAAGGGAATATAATAGATATAATCTAGTTACATTTCCTAACTATTTTTATTATTTTTACTATTGCAAGTGTTCAGGTGATGTGGTTTTTGTTATTTAATAAAGATCTTTATGATTTTGTAGCACCAGTCTATATAGCCTGATGAAGGATCATCTCTAAGGTTTAAAAGAATTAATCATTCACCAGAGAAAACTTAACTGATGATAGTTTATACATTTCTGAATGAGTCAGATGCCATAAATGACATTCAAACCTAAACATTTTGATTATATCATTATTTTGTTTTCCTCTTCTAGTTATATCTGCTACCCATTTTTATTGTTGTTGCTGTTAAATGTTCAATAGATGTGATATTTGTTATTAGGTAAGGCTCTTTGTGATTTTGAGTTTTACTTATTTGCCCACTTAGCAACTAATTTTCATAGTCAGAACTCATTAAACAAAAACTACTTTGCAAGATATTTAAAAGGAATAATATATATCAGAAAGATATATTAAATTTTAATAAGATTATTTTGAAAAGATAATAAAAATTAATCAATTTAAAATGTTCTCAATCAAATGCTTAATCTCATCTAAATTTGAGACTAGAAGACAGAACATGATCCAACTAACTTCAATATGTGAGAAAGTATTCAAATTTGATGTTTTTAAAATAAGATCTTGATTCCCCAGCGTCAATGTTTCTATATCCTTAAAATATATGTTTCACAATTATCAGAGTTCACTATTCACAAGTAACCTATCAATATTATTCAAGGTAGCCTAGGATTTAGCTATACAAATTTTCACACACTTTTCAGTAGAATTTATTTTACTTTTTAGGTATATAAAAGATTTGACAGATCTTATTGATTCACCTGAGACAGTTTATATTGAGCCTTGCTGGTTGAAAACTATGAATTCACTTTTAGAGGTATTGACACCTAGATGATCATGATATCCACTTTAAGCCAAAAGTTTACGGATTTCAAAGAATCACCTAAAAATTGAAGGTTACACAGCTTTTTCAAAACCCATTTACAAGCTCACTTCAAGTTAGAGGGATTCTACATGAAGGGTTTTATAGATTCGATAACAATAAACATTACAGCATCAAGTTTCCTTAAAATTCTAACTCTTTTTACATAATACACCTTGCTGGTTAATGGTAATCTTAGAGCTGGCAAATTTGAAATTTTTAGGTAAACCCCTTTCTAAAAGATTTGATGTCATGGACTAATGTGTTAAATAGTTTCAGCATTTTAGGTTAGTTAAACCAAAAGAAGACATGAAACTTATTAATTACCAAATCAAGTTGACCCAAATTATTTGGCTGATATTATATAATGATTTATTATGCTTAAAGAATTTACTAAAGAATTTCTTAGAAATAAATTAAAGTTTTAACAGCATATATTTTTTTATGGTTGAGGGCACCTTGGCGTGGTGTAATGGTTAGCAAGCTTGTCTTGCTAGATCAATTACAACTGAAAAGCGAGTTTGATCCTCACTAGATGCCCCATACTTTCAGCCTTGTGCCACATCTAAGCTATGCTTGGAAAATAACTATATTTTTGTGGTTGAAAATATTAAGAAACTTTATGCTGAGAAACAAAAACAAAACTAAGTTCCTTCTTTAAATGAAAGTTGACATTAAAAGTATAACTGATGTAAAAATTGCTCAAAATGCGAATATTTCTTGGGTGAAGTGGCATGCCAGACATTTGATTACTTACCAAATCAAGAAACTAGTATCCCCAAAGATATTAAAATAACATTTTCTTTATGCAGCAGGCTATGTTACACAAAAACATTGTCCCAGAGAGCATGAAATCTTTATTAAAATTTCCACAGAATATGACAATTCACAACTTGTTTTTCTGTTTTATGATGTTCAATGCTGTCAAAATAAAGGCTTACAGTAATTCTTTAACAAATATCATTGTTCATTTCTGAAACACATAATTTGAATAGAAAAAGAAAGCCTGGAATTATTTGGTCAAAAATTTTTCTCAAATTATTTTTCTGAGTCTCCTGAGGCATTCAAAAAAACAAATAAATAAATTAATAAAAATTATTAAGATTACAGATTTTGACATTTTGAAATTTTGGCATGGCAATATAAACATTTTTTTCATTTTTCTATGTAAAATAATGTGCAAAATGTTATAAGGTATGATAAAAAAACTGTGTAATGGATTTTAAATATCAAAATTGTAGTTTCTATTTTGTTCAAGGTAATTTTTATGTTTGTTGCATGGTTGATACATGGATGTATGGTTGATGCAAGGATTAGCAGGTTGGAACAAGAAATCAGCAAGCTAAGTTTGAATCCTAGTCAAGTCTGTTGCATTCACTTTCACACAAATATCCTTGGGGGAAGTTATGAAACCAATTCTTCTCCATCCTAATATGGATTAAATAGTAAGGCAAACTGGGTACTTCAGCTATGATTAGCAACAAATCTAGGAGAAGGACATGACAGAAGAATTGGATTCACATCTTTCCCAAGGATATTTGTATCAAAGTGAATGCAACAAATTTATCTAGGATTCAAACATTAGCTCACTAATTTCTTGTTCCAACTTGTTAACCATTACACCACCCATACATCCATCTAGAAACCATTAATATTATTATCTATAGGGTAAACTGTTCTTGTTCCTCTGCCCATGTCTAGAGATATCTCATCTACTTGTTATTTTTAGTACTGCTCAGTTATTCCTTGTCCTGTTTCTACTGTGTCCAAGTACACACTACTTGGCCAAGGGATTAAACTTACAATTACTTTGTCATGAAATTTACAAACACTTTAATCCACTAGGCGAATTTGGACCCTTAAAACTAACTTCCTTCTTATAACAAAGATGAGGACAATAGTCCACATGTAAATAGTGTAAATAATACTGCAGGTAGTATTTAAACAACTTTCGTTTTGTTTCCTTGATATCATTACAGTATTGCAATCAATACATTCTTCAGCTTTCTGAGAGAAAAAAAAAACAAAACCAGAGTTCCAATGCCAGAATAAAATTTGGCTAAGAGCTACAGACAGTACTGTTGTTGACATTGTAATAAATCTCAAGCTTTCTTTTTTTAATCATTGGTTTAATAAACAAACCATTAGAAAACTCTAGATAACCACATCCTGGTAGCTGATCTCTCCACTGACCTATCTTTAATAGATCAGTCAGAGGGAAAAAACTGTTCAATGCCTTGAAAACCGAACTAGTGACTTTCCATCCTCACAGAGAAGATCCTGAATTTTCACCCATTGTAGCCTCATGTCTTGAGTGCCTATTGGGCGCTAAGCTCAACCCAGACTTCAAGTGGAACTTGTACATATGATTCATTGCTAAAAGATACTGGAAAAATAGTTCCCTGTACCACTTCAGTAAGTACCTGACTCCTCCTGCTATTTTCTATCTTAATAGTAATCAGATTAAACCGAAAATAGAGTAATGCTGCTCAATATGGGCAGGAGCTGCTTAGTCTTCACTTTCCAGACTTGATAAAGACCAAAAGTGTCTCTGCAGCCTTGTGGACAAAGAATTATTTTCCACCTTGCAGTCCCTTTCTCACATGCTGCAAGATACTTGCTGCTCTACCACTATTTCTATGGAAAGTATTTAGACAAAGTTCTACCAGTTCTAACCTTCACAGCCATACCATGTGCATTGTAGTGAACCATCCTAATTCCCTTTGTATTCCATTATTGAGATATAAGTTCCACTCAAGTAGTAGGTTCTCAAAAACAGTTGTTTTATGGAACCAACTCCCAAGAGGATGCTTCTCCAATCACTACAGTCTTAATCTGTAAAAGTATAGGTTTAACCATTATCTTCCCCATATATCCCTATAAACTGTGCCTCTTACTCTGTAACCTGCTACCATGAGTGGCTTTTGGGCCTTGTACAGGATGAACACCATTGTAAAAAAAAAAAAAAAAGTTTCTTCTTTTATTAAGATATTTCAGCCAATAAATATACACAAGAAATTACAAATTTCTGTTTTCATAGATAACTGAAATTAAATAAAGTACAATTCTTCCTTGAGATGCAAACCAGTTCATAAGAAAAAAATATATCCACATGGGGCAAAGGCTACCCAGTTTATATGGTAATATTAAACTCACACCCAAGATGATAATGAAAAAAAAAAAAAAAAGAAACTACTGAAAATTTGGGTATTTTTTTAAGACCAGAAATTTTACCCTTGAGGTTACACCTCATGGGAGATAAGGGTATTTATATTTGAAACTAAGATACTAAAAAACAAAAATATTAACCTGAAAACTCTAGTCAAATCTAGACTCTTATGTGGATGCCATGTATGGCATCTATCACATTCAGAAATATCTAAACTATCATCTGTATACAACAATAATTAAAAATGGATTCAAATGAATAAATTCTTTAAACATTAAAGAAAGGATTACTCATCAGACTATAGACTAGTGCTACAAATGTTTTTTCATTTTTTTTTTTTTAAACCATGATCACCCAAGTAAGGCAGTAAGATACAAGGGGATTACTGGAAGAATTAGAAAACAAAAATACAACTAAGGAGCAAATACAGAAAAAGAGTAATCAGGAGAACAGTATAGATAGCAATTGACATTGCATTTAAATTTTTGAAGATTAAAGTTGGCTGGAAAGCATGGACTAGTGATACAAAATCACCAAGATCCATACCAAATAGAAAAAACTGCATTACTTCAACACTTCCAACAATAAGGAAAATCAATAGAACATGTAACTAAAAGGGAAAAATAACGATCAAGATATTAATGTTCCACACTACCAAACCACAAGGTTTAGAAGAAAACTCCCATCATTAATAATAAATGCAATAACATTGTAGTTGTGAGTGATTTCCAGAAAAACCATTTTAAGTAAAAGTTTTATAAAAAAAAATTTTTCTCCAGAATCTATTTTACCTATCTATAAGTCTACCATTCAGCCATGCTTATAATACTGCTGCTAAATATGGTTTGGTGCTCCTGCTAGAAATCTAGAATCCCTTTATAAAATCCAAAGCAGAATCAGTGGTCCTGATCCAGCCTCTTAGTTTCAGTCACTTTCCCATGCACCGTGAAGTTGGTTCCTTGTGCCTTTTCTATAAATACTATCATGATAACTGTTCAGTTAATTTCTACACTACGGTACCTAGACTTTATTAATCTAAGAACAATACTAGACTGGCAACAAGGTCACATCGATATACAGTTGAGTTGGCTAGATGTAACTAAATTCTATGCTGAAAATTTCTTTTATCATACTTCTTGCATATGGAACTCCCTTCCAGCACTATGCTTTCCAGCCAATTTTAATCTTCAAAAATTTAAATGCAATGTCAATTGCAATCTGTCCTCCTGATTCTTCTTCTGTACTTGCTCCTTAGTGGTGTTTGTTTATTTAATTCTTCCACACCCAGTAACCCCTTGTGTCTTAATGGCTTTAATGCCTTACTTAGGGTGAACTTAATTCAGAAAAAAAAACATAAAAACTAACCATTCAGCCAATGAATGTCATGTTTCCTGTATGGAAACAGTTAATTTCACCATTTTTATAATTCAGCCTATAAAGCAAGGAATTATTACAAAAGATGAAACATTTAGATGATGGTCTTAAAAGCAGCTGCAGATATTTTCTAAGAATTGAATAGATTTACAACAGATTAATCCAAAAGATTTCAAACAGATTAATATAAAAAAAAGAATTGGGAAAAAAATAAAGCTGATATTAAAAATACAATAAGTTGGAAGTATTTTTACACTTGGAAAAAGGAAAGTTTCTCAAGAAGATAAATTTGTTTCTATATTCGGTTGGTTAAAAAAATGTTTCCATTTTTTTTTTTTTGTGCAGGAAATTTCTCACTGAATGTTTCACAGTCATGTCAACCAGCTGAGGTTCATAGTGATCAAATCAAGGTATTACTTGAGAATAATCAACAATATACAATCCAGGCTCAGAATATCTAAATCAAATACTGAAAATCATTTGCACAAATTTGGTTATGTTAGTTGTTTTGTTGTGTGGCTTCCACATGTGTTCGGGGGGGGTAGATGTATAATATTACTATTTACTTGTGAACTATAGCGTTCATCTTTGTTGTTAACAAAAAGTTTTGGTCATTGTCAAGTACACACTGCACAGCACAGCACAATTACTATGTTACCAAATTCACTAGGCTATTGCACTTTGATTCAGTGTGAACAAGGTGAGTAATAACTAAGCAGTACAAAAATAAAGAGCAAAACACAATGTGGAACAAGAACAGTCTACCCCCAGTAGATTAAATAAAGGGTTCAGTTCAGAATTCCTTGTAGGTTACCTTGATTGTCTCACACCTGATGAATACTGAAGGGCACAATGGTCAAAGCATGATAACAACAAAGATGAGAACAATAGTCTGCATATAAATATTGCCAACTCCTTATCCCAGAAATTTAGATAGCTATTTCTTTTTGTAAGCAAATTGTGACAGGTAATAAAAAGCAGAATTTCAATAATAAGGAGCAAAAGACAGGTCATGCAGTAAGTGAAATAAAACTCCTATCATCTCACAACTGTTCTTCAATCAAAGAAGGTGATTTTGTATAGAAGATAGGACTGAGAGACGTTCTCTATGATATGCTCGTTTCAAAGAAACAAACAGTTTATTCAAAGTAGTACTGGTCACAGAACAAGTGGTGTTGCAATCAATGAAAACCATGTTGTATATATTAAAGAAAAGGATACAATATTGTCAGAATAAAAATATATTTTCACTCATTCACTAGATATTGCATCTTCATAGATTTCATTGTATCACATAAAATTTCTTACATGTAATTATTGCATTGTTTGAAAAATATGAAAGATAGACTATATAGTTGGTAATTGAATGACAAAATCCCCACCCCCACAAAAAAATGATGCATGTTCAAATCATACCTGAAAGCACATTTTTCTTTAGCAAGATTTCTAGAAGCTGGTCAATAAAAATAAATAAATGTACTGTTTAAGAAATAAACAGAGCTTCGACATAAATGTGAGTATCCAGTAAAAATATTTAAAATGATAAAAATCTGTTGGATTAATAAATAAAAAATCTATTACTTCATTAGAAAATTACTATACATATTCTGTGTATTTATGCAGCAAATACTTTTTAAGGCAAATGTCATTAAAGATGACAGACATTTTGTGTCAATTAATTTTGATTGACTTTTCCAAATTACAAATAATCCTTCTCAAACAAGGAGGAAATTACATCAGAAATTGTCCAAAGTTCATTTCAGAATAAATATGGTCCAAGCTTTCACCTGTTATCATCAGGGTAGGTAGAAACAAATGGTGAGTTTAGTAGAACTCATGAGTGTAATGATGTTAGCATCGAGTGTTTTAACATAGGCAAGATGTAGTGTGTGTGCAAATATACAGAAAAATAGGAAAGAACTGTTAGATTAATAATCTAAAGTTCTTAGTATTTTTGTTTTTATTTTTAAAAAACAGTGCTCAATACACAAGTAGAGTAGTCAACACAAAAATTGTAAAGGGTAAACTTCTTCAACATAACTTTGGAATTAATGAACAACATAATACCTACCTTACAGAAAACCTAATGCTAACCCCTTGTATGTACACCCTAGGTCAAAGCACCCTCCATCTATAATTAAGTATATACCCTCATCAATAGAAAAAAGAATCAGTATGGATTCTGCAAATGAAGAAATATTCCAACCACACAGTAATTTTTACAACACAGCTCTAAAAAAATAATGGATACAAAAACACTAACATCAATTATAGAAACAATAGTACTAACCAAAAGAAAAACAGGAAAAGAAAAATCATTTGGTATACCCCTCCATTCAACTAAATGGTTAGTATTAAGCTAGGACAAAAATTCCTAGCTTTAATTGAAAAATACTTTCCTACTGATAGCAAACTTAACAAGATCTTTAATAAAAACACCTTACAATTAAGCTACAGTTGCACTGAAAATCTAGAAAGAATTATAAAAAAACATAATAAAATCCTGGAAAAACACACATGCCAAAATATAATAAATAAAAACCCTAAACTAAAATTAGACAAAAATAATGAAAAATTATGTTATTGTAGAAACCCTGAAGACTGCCCATTGAAAAATAAATGACGCATAGAATCTGTGGTATACCAATGCACAATCTCATCCATTGAGAATCCAAACATTGAAATGATATATATATGATCCACGAAGAATGAATTTAAAATTAGATGGAGACAACATAAAAGCTCCTTCAATAATATTAGAAATAGAAATCAGACATCCCTATCTAAATATTTTTGGCATTTAAAAGAAACGAATAAAACACCAAAAGTAAAATGGAAAATAATAAATAGAACAAGAACTTGTAAAACCCGGGATGACCCATGCCCTTTATGCCTACATGAAAAACTACAAATTATTAATTTTCTAAAAAATGAAAATTTATTAAATCATAGACATGAGTTAATGTTTTTTGCCGACATCAACAAATTTTCACCTAATTAGCTTAAATTTTTTTTAAAAATTTCATAGTCTATAAACAATTTCAATTAAAGCAATAGGTTTAAAAACTTAACCCAATCATCAGAGGAAAAAAAAAAACCTTTATGAAGTTGTCAATGAATATGTAAACCCTTATATCCCTTATTAAAATAATTGGTTTCGCCGTTTCCATAGTAATTAATATTACAAATGTATATGCTTATAAAGCTCCATAAATTTCAAGATTAGTTATTCCAAAATTCGCTTGAAATTGAAGTTTTTAGCTTCTGTTTTTGAAACCTGAGAACTCTTATGTAGCGATCAAATCATTTTTAAAATAATAATTATATACATATATATATATATATATATATATATATATATATATATATATGGGAGGCACGGTGAAGTAATGGATAGCGACTCAGATTGAGGAGTTGGAGAGCCGAATTCGAATCCCAGTCTACATTACATTCAGTTCCATGCTAATACCCTTGGGAAAGGTATGAATCCTCTTCTCCCCCCAGCTATGGGTAAATAGCAGGACAGACCAGGTTCTGTAGACTTGAATGGCAACTGGTCTACCACAGAAAGAAATGGCAACCTACTGTGGGAAAAAAAATCTGCCTTGTCAGTCATGTATCAAAAGATACATGATTGCCTAAGCATGTATCACACATGGCACATAACTGACTGATATATATTATATATGTATTCATGTAAAATTTTATATTGGTAAGTTTTCAATCCATGGCTGATGATTGCCATGTACCTAAAACTCAGCATAGTACCAAATGATGAGGAACAAAATGTATATTATTAGTATAAATTTTAGCTTTATTATTTGTCACCAGCAGTCATTGTGTACAACTACTGATTTGAAATAGTTTTAATCAGACTTAGCCTGCTCTATACCAGAATTTTGTTGCACCTGAGCTCAATTTTTCTTTTTTAGAAAGCAACCATGTTTTCAAGATTTCAATGATAGATTAAGCTACAAGAGGTCCTTCACATTGTGTAGAAACTATGCTTAAGCTGTTTTTGCTGAATCCTTCACAGATCATTGTCTTGCTGGAAAATTCAACTAGACTTCATCTTCCACTGTTGCAATGAAGAGCATCAGCAATCCACCCAGAGATACTGATACATCGCTCCATCCATGGTTCTTGCAACCACCTGAAGTGTTTCAGTGCTATTCAAAGAAAAGGTACCCCCACACCATTGTTTACCAACTGATACACTTTATTGTGTGGTGGGCTGATACTTCTTGAATAACAGACTATCTTGTCTTAATATAACAAGCTGGGTTGTGACCAAAACA
The DNA here is from genome assembly GCA_903632075.3 of Acanthosepion pharaonis. Taxonomy (NCBI): domain Eukaryota; kingdom Metazoa; phylum Mollusca; class Cephalopoda; order Sepiida; family Sepiidae; genus Acanthosepion; species Acanthosepion pharaonis. Next base: position 901,355 of record CAHIKZ030000157.1, read on the forward strand.
TTTACTTTTATCTGATAAAAGAGTGTGCTTCCAAAAACTATTTCGCAAAGTGATATTAAATTCAACCACACCTCTTATCTTCTTTATCATTCTTAAAGTTTTTAATAGCATACAAGAATTTAAACTAGGGTGGCCAACCTTTTACATTCAACATTTCAATTTCTCAATGCATTATTTCATATATGCCATACAAATCTTGTACTCCCATTAATTCTTAAAAAAATAGTTATATAAATATGTTTAGAACTTTTATATAATTTATTGAATTAATATTAAAAACAACTGATGGGAATTACTTCTATTCATAAGAATAGAATCTGTTTTCGCTTTTGTGAAACTTAATGTATCAAGTTAATTTAGTATGTATAGTTGAAAAAGTTTGTTTACACCTGTACATCAAAACAGTACATGATTCTGAGCAATTTTCTTTTCTGTTCACACTTTAATGATTGTCAGAAATAAATAATGTCAAACATTTGGGAATGAGAGAAGGTCATCAAATTTCATTTTGCATAATAAATTTCTTCAAAAATCAGCAAGTTCCACCTGTATGTTACGAGACATCTTTCATTTTTCTTTGTTTATAAATGAAAATATGCTTTTTTTCTCATTTTCCAATGAATCCTTGAATTCATGTTTAATAAAATTTTCTGCTTTTCTCCTGCACATTTTCTTTTGTATTATGATAGGTAACTGAATGAGATGAGGGAAATGGTGAGAGGGGAGGGAAGCAATAGGGAGACAAACGGTGAGAGATGAGGGAAGTGACAGGGAGACAAACGGTGAGTGATGGGGAGGGAAAGTGATAGGGAGACAAACCTGAATCTTATTCCTTTATTATGCTTTCTCTTCACTAAATTCATCTTATTCTCTTTCACTCTCAGTAACCCCATGCATCTTACTGGCATTAATGCCTAGCTTGAGGTAAATTGATTAAAAAAAATAAAAAATCATTGTTCAGGCTGGTTTTCTATACCTTTTTGAATGTTCCCTCCATGTCCAAGATCACATTAAACCCAATGAATAAGAAAGAGAAAAATCAGTCAGATACTTTTATGTGGAATACCACCAAGTAAGAAATCTGGTGGTTCTAAACTGGTCTTGACTATTCAATGTTACCAACAGAAATATGTAGGTTTCAAGCAATGTTCCTGAGATTAAAACTGTCCAAATGTGGGTTCATTTTTTTATTTTTAGTTTAACTCAATCCATATTGGCCATTTAATCAGTATGAATTGATACAGTGAATGCATTGATCAAATCATTTCACAGAATTCAATTGACAATAGAAGGAACAATAAGAGATATTTCATTATGACTTCCTGAGCAAGTATTGTAATTGCTTAAGCATCTAGTCATTCACTCTTATTCCTTCAACTATTGTAACATGAAAGTGATGAGAGTACAAGTAGATTCATACCTTTCCCAAAGTAAACAGTAGGAAATCAAATTTCTGAGTTAATAATAAATGGCAGGTCACCCCAAACCTTAGACATGTTACTGATAATATTAGCCATTTGCTTATAAGGAAACATACAGCATTCATTGACCAAGGAGCCAGTACTACTTTTGGTTGAAATTTATAAAATCTTTCTCTTAAAACAATTTTTTGGGAAAATGGGTTTCTCAAGACCAGTAGGAGTAATTGCTCTTTCCACTAGTGATAGAGATTTCCTTGCTAGCCTTTTGTTTGAAGTTGTGTGGAATGTCACCAATTTCATTATATCATTTTCTCTTTGAGTTACATGTGTTATCCATTTTAGTTGTTTCTGTTGTATTGAAAGTCCTAGTGATGTGGTTTCTGTTATTTAGGATATTTAGGATAGTATTTTGTGATTCTCTAGTGCCAGTCCAAGAGTTTAAAAAGAAGGATGGTCCTCACTAAGACCTACAGGCTTCATTTGCTCAAAGTTATTTTTTAACCATTGATCAGAGAAAGCAGCTGTATACGGTAAACAGTTTAGATATTTCTGAAGAAGTTTGGAATTGTACATGACAATTTATATATATATATATATATATATATTGAAAGATCAAAAAATAGTTTTTATTTTTTTTTTTTTTAATAATGTCATTTTCTCTTCACCCATGCATTCTCTATATTAACATTGTTTTCCATGCTTTTTTCTTAGAGTTCTCAGGCTACATTTTTCAGGAGAGCTGTCCCATTCTCTCACGTACAACAAAATTATTTTTATGGTCAACAACAGGATATGAAGCAACAACAATTAAAAAAAAACAAAAAAAACAACAACCCTGTCATCAAATCTGTTTGCTATAAAAATAATTGGATTGTCCTTGTCCCAAACAAAGAGGGAATTACACTAACTGAAGGGACAAGAATTACCCAAAGAAAGAAATTCCTTTTTATTTGAAGATTTATAGTATTAATGTCCACATGTTTCTTGTTAATGTTAACATTTAAACCATTTTCAACAGAATTTAAGTCTGTACTGCCCTCTTCAGATATTGAACTCACAATTACTAGACCATTAAATTTACAAAGCATTTTTTTAATCAACCATCATTATTCTGTTAGATTTATACATATTCTTTTTTTAACCCATTTGCAACAACATTTAGAGAATATGACATATTGCAGCCTACAAAGAAAACCAGAAATTTTCTCTCTCACTCTGAACTGCAATTCCCATTCCAGTGAAGTGGTATGCATATCTACTAAAGAGGTATCTATATTACTCTATAGGTTTTCAACAAAAGGATACAGAATAATAAGTAAATATATGACAAGTTGAAATTTTACAAAAATATTCTATAAAATAGGAACAAAATGCTGGCTTTGAGAGAAAAAAAACCTACGTCTTTTGGTAACAGTCAGAGTACTATTGACTACAATTTCTTAAAGAAAGGGACTACTTACTGTGTTATTTCCTATTAGAGTTTGTTACCCTATGCATTAAGCAAAGGAAAAGAGAAATGAGTTGAAAGCATGGTTTATAAAGACACCTGTCAGCTCCTGTTTCTGTTATTATCTATCTTCTTAACAGCCAGCTCTGTCATTATCATTACACAGGTAAAGAGTATCAATGTTTACAAAAATTAAAAGACTTCAGTGTACTTATTAGAGTTAAACTCATTAATTACTGAACATATTGGGATTTGAGTTTGTGCAACATGTCTGAGTGTATGTCTGCACATTCAAAGAAACAAATTATCTATATAAAGAAGTAGTTAGACAAAGATATTCAAGAATAAAAATGAATATATTCACAAATATACACTAAAAAAAATTGCAAATGTAATATATACACAATATAATAGAATTCAAAAGAATTAAACAGACTAAATAAATGGAGAGCCATTGGGGTGGAGGGAAAGGCGTTCTACCTTGCTTCCTATAAGGTGCAAATTATACCTAAACAAAAGAATAAAATGTCTTTCACTGCTTACCATGAAACATAACAATATATTATGTAAAGGAAACAATAGTCAATCCACCCTCTGGAAAAATAGCAAACTAATAAGCATACAATACTATTCTCCATCATTTATGTAGTTTGCAACAATAATGAACCTGATGACAGCTTAGCACACTTGTATTAGCCATATAGAAAAGACCAGATGATTAAGAATGAAATTTATGATGGCTTGCTTTAAGGATGAGACAGTTACTTTTTCAACCCCCTCTGGCACCAGCAGAAACTAGAAATTTGAATACTGATTTTCAAGACCATCAAGCAGATCCTGCCAACTTGGAAAAAAAAAAAAAAAAAAAAAAAAAAAGGATGCAATATAATCTTCCTATTCAATTTAGCTTCATACTCAGTGAAATATTATACCATGAAGTTTATCAGATTCAATAGTATATCTCCTTGATTAATTCCCTCAAATACACTCCTTCCTTCAAAAAGTAATTTTTAAATAAGTGCTCTCCTTGAATAAATCCCTCAGAAGAGGAGGGAAAAAAATTGTTTTTAATATCTTTTCCATGGTTCGTTGAATTTAAAAAACATTTTGTGAATGTTACTGCAATCAGTTTTTGGCTACCATCTATTGTTTTATTTTCCTGCTCATCACCACACGTTTGTCATGAACATTTGTTGAAAGTGTTTATAAATTGTAACATATGTCTACGATTTCCTCTTTGCCTTTCTTTGCAGTTAGAAACTGCCCACATTTGAAACAAATTTTGATTACTCAACTCAGATTCCACATAATAAACTAGCTTTATTTCTTATTCAACCACCTTTTCTCTATATTATATGGTCTGGTGTTTCTGCTATGTATTTAGAAATTCTTGATGAAATACAAATAAGAATCTGGAATGTTATTGGTCCTAACCTAGCATCTTGGCTTCAGTCACTTTCCCACCACTATAATATAGCTTCCCTGTGCTTTTTCTATAAATACCTTTATAGTAATTGTTCTAATAAGCTTTCCTCTTTGGTACTTAGACTTTATGAATGCAAGTGCAGTACAAGGTTGTTGGCAAGGTTTCATTTTACAGTTGAAATTGTTACATATAACCACAAGTTCTATGCTAACAGTTTCTTCTCTTGCACTTCTTGCTTGTGAAACTCTCTTCCGGTTTATTGTTTTCCAGTCAATTTTGATCTTCAAAAATTTAAATGCAATGTCAATCACTATCTTCTAACTTAATTCCATCCTTTTATTGTTCTCTTTCCTTAATGTTTTCTTTTTTACATTTTCTATCACAAAATAGAATATGCAACTCAGCTTCAGTCAATTTCCCACTGCTGTAACAGATTCCCTGTGCCTTTTCTATAAATAGTTTCATGGTAATTGTTCCAATGAGCTTTTCTCTTTGGTACCTAGAGTTTACGAATTTAAGCACAATACTAGATAGGTGGCAAGGTCTCATCATTTTACACACTTGGAATTGCTAGATCCAACAGTAAGTTCTATGCTAAGTTTCTACTCTTATTCAACTTGTTTTCCTGTCAACTTTGAGCTTCAAAAATTTAAATGCAATGGTAATCTTTATCTTGTCTTCATACCTGTTCTTTTATTGTTATCTCTTTTTTTCTCATTCTTTCACACTCAGTAATCCATTAAATCTTGGTGGCTTTATTGCCTTGCTTGGGGGTGAAATGATTAAAAAAAAAGTATATATTCAAATATTCATATGGTCCTCATTCTTTAGTTCCACCAGTTCAGACCTTTACAACTAGGATACACTATGCTACTTCCTCAGAAATGAATCACTTTCATTTCCTGTACCTCAAATGAAAGTAGAATGTTTCACTCATCTTCTTCCCCCAAGAACTGCTACTTTGTGAAACAGTCTCACACACAGCTACTACCCTGATTGCTATAATGTTAACCTTTTCAAGTCAAGGAACAGCTGTTAACTATCCTCCCTATCCTCATAATCTTCACTTCCTACCAACTCTTTCATTCATAACCTACACCTCATTACTATTTCAACAATAACACTCTACCTTGAGTGGCACTCCAGACTTGTGTTGGATGATCTCTAGTAAGAAAGTGCCACACAGTTTTCCCAAAAGGTCTGCTACTTTTGTGGAACATATTCCTATAGTAATGTTTCACAGAGAAACTACAATCTCAACCTCAAGAATCCATTATTATCTATCTTCATTATAATCTTCACTTCCTACCACCTTATTCATATCCCACACTTTATTCATCACAACTCTTTTTAACAGTAATCCCAAAATAGTTTGGAGACTTGTATCAAGTGAACTTTAGTATAAAAAAAAAAAAATTCTAAATCAGAGAACTGTCAACAAAATCTACAAATTCTATTTTCTACTACAATCCTAACCCCAAGAGAGAATGTCACTGGCTCTTCCACAAACATGTTTTATTATATTACAGCACACTTTTAGTTTCTTATCATTTTACAGAAGCACAATCAAGACAATAATGCAACTAAGACTCAATAGGTGAATGGAAGACTTTATGGAGGAGAAGAGACAATCAAAAAACAGGGTTCAGAAAGTGACTGAAGTCGAAATGCCAGGTCAGGATTGATAACATTACTGACTCTCCTTAAGATTTTCTTGAGAATCTAGAGATATATAGCAGGAGCACCAGACCAGATATGGCAGCAATATTCAATGCATGGACAAACGGTAGATTTATAAATGTGCAAAATGGATTCTGATGTGAAAAACTGACTGGCATGAGACTGTGAACCAACCTTTTTAGCTGCAGATCTAGCATTTGACTCAATTACTCCTCTTTATGTCAGTAGAAAATGTAAAACCAAAAAGGTGAAGAGATTTGCACTGCTATCAACCATACTAATGGAAGGCAAAAATGTTTCTCTAGGATTGTTATAGCCATTATTTTAAATGAAGGAACAAAGCAAACATCTTTAAACAAATTGAAAGGAAAAACAAAATCCAAAGAGTTTTACTCTCTCACACTTCAGAAATTGATCTACAGTATCATGTTTTTTCTCCTTGCTCTTTGTTTTAAAAAAAAAAAGAAAAAATTTTTTAAAAATTAAGTTTTTTTTTTTAATGTCTGTAATAAAATACTTTTTTTTTTCTTTTTTTTAAAGAGATTTTAATCTTGTCATTCAGCTCACATTAAATTTGTGCGGCTTTGCTAAACACTACTTTAAAATAGATCCTGTCAGCCTAATTATCCAAGTCGTTCAACATTTACAATCCTAAACTTTCAACACCAACTATCAAACATTATTAAATCAAATCCAGGTGACATTCACAGACAGTCTATTACCATTTTTATGGAAATGAATGAAGCCTAGAAATATGGAGGCAATACTAGAAATTTTTTAAAAATTCCTATTTTGTATTTTGCCAATAGGGGAAGGTACTGGGCCACCTACCAAATGAGCTTGTGTGAATAGATGGCAAAATAGAGAGTGAGAGGCTTGGCAAAGGACAAAGGTTGCTACAAGAGATAGGTGGTTATGGAGAACCATGATTCACCACATCCTGAATGGACAGGGCACATAAAAATTACCATCTGGAGAAACAGGTCAAATATCAGCTTTTCATGAATTTCAAACTGCCAAAATGGGCCTCAATGCATATACAATAACAGTTACAGAAAAAGCAGTCAGATTTGTAAACAAAAAACAAAGAAATTAGATACAAGTCTTACTTCTTTCGTGTGCCCTGTCCTTTCAGGACGTGGACAGCGATGGTTCTTCACAATTTCCTGTATCTAAAACCTGACATTTCACAAGGTCAGCAATCATAATAATCTGTTATTGCAAATAATTCACATGTATGAAATTTATATATATTTATATAATTTTATTTTTTTAATATATATATATATATATATATATATATATACACACACACAAATGCTTAGAGGTACAAAATTTATATATAGTTTTAAATAGTTATTTACCCTCCCCTCGTTACAAGTATAGACACTTGTTTGTTATTTTAGTGTGTTTCCCCCCTTTTTTGCTCTTCATTGTCGTTAATATTCTTTTCGTTGATTAATTATCCAACGATTGTTTCCTGATGAGATGTTGGTTGAAAGGGCCTTAGTGACTTTTAAAATTAAAATCAATACATTCCTTGTATATTTTATATATATATATATATATATATATAGGGTGACCCAAAAAAAAAAAAAAAAAGGGAACTTTTTAACAATCCAATAAAACCAAGAGTGATAGAAGAAAAATATTTTATTCATAGTAATTGAAACCTTAAAACATGCCATTTAAGATGATGAAATTTTCATTTTTTAAAAATTACATCCTGTATTCTTGAAATCTGCTGTTGAGATTCCTCATTGACTGCTGCAACATCTCAGCTGGGATACTGTGAATTTCATCTTGAATTCTAAATGGCGAAATGTTTACTTGCTCAAGGTCACTGTCTCGCAGTGTTGCCACTTGATCATGTCTGGCAATACGCACTTCAAAAATTCCCGTATATGTATATATAGATTTCCAGACACACACATTCATATCATATATATATATATATATATATATATATATATATATGTATGTATATGTATGTATGTATGTGTGCAAATCCAACAGAACAATAAAAATATAAGACATTTGGATTTTTTACTTTGACATTTACTTTTAAAATAAAAAAATTAAAATCTAATTTCTCTAACAATAGCCATTTTATTTATTAATTTTCAATCCCTTAAATCAACCAAAGGGCAAAATCTGAAATTGACAAGTTCTTGCAGAATAAAAAAAATGCAGAGCAATACTGAGAATGTTTTTCTTAAAAAAAAAAAAAAAAAAAAACTGCTACAATAATTTCATATTGCTAATCTTCGGGCTACTTTAGTTATTACATATCCTGTCACTTTGTATCTTAATATATATGGTTTTAACTCACTTTCTGTCATAAAAAGAAATTTCTTTCTATTCTATAACTGGGGGATGATTTTCAATTCCTGCTACCTATTGAGTCAGTAGGAATATTGTGCATAGTCATATAGCTAACTGTACAAGATCTTTGCAATGTTTTCACTCATTCTGATGATATGGTAAAGCCAACCTAAGTTGAGGTTTCATTAGAAATATTTTGATACCTCTAATGTCACATAGATCTGCATTTTTGAGAGATGAAGATGGCATTTATAAAAGCCATCAAGTTGATTAATGCAAGTAAGGCATGGGATCCATGATTCTGATCATTAGAAAAGAGGAATGAACAAAACCACTCAGCAATAATAATGGTAATATTAGCTGTTTCCTTATATGGAAGCATTCAGCATTCATTGACTGAACAGCCAGTACTACTTCTGATTGAAATTCAAAAAAAAAAAAAAAAAAAAACACTTTCTCTTGAAACAATTTTTCCAGAAAATAGGTTTCTCAAGTCCAGTAACTGTTATTGCTCTTTCCAATATTGATGGGAGATTCCTTCCAAACTTTTTGTTTTAAAACATGGTGAAATCTTAACTTCTTGATTATGTCATTTTCTCTCAGAGTTATATGTACATTTATTTGTTGTAATTCCTGAAGTTTCTCAATGGCCACATCATGTGACACTGGTTCACCAAGGTTAAGCAATATCAAGCCTGGTAAGTACCTAGATGGATGACTGCTTGGGAAAAGCAAGTACTGTAAGTTTGGATATGCATGTGGTGTAATGGCTAACAGCTTGGAATTGGAAATCAGAAAGTTGAGTTTCAATTCCAGTAGGGTCTGTTATTAATTTACATGCAAATATCCTTAGAAAGGTATGTATCCACCCCTTCTCCCCCAGCTATGGGTTAATTAGTAGAACGTGTATCAGTAAAAATAATTACCACCCCAAAATTCTTAGACTTTAAAAATATTTTCTAGCTTTAAATAACTTTTACAGGTCGATAAACTGTTAAATCCAAAGCAATCTATCAATCAGTCTCTGTCAATGAAGTAAAAAAAGAATTTCATAGATTAACAAGGGTAATGCTGAATTCAAAACTACTTCACTATCTTTCCCATGAAATCTTGGCAATTAAGAGATATTAAAGAAAAAGGAAACTGAAGATTGAAGGGACATGACATATTAAAATTTAAATAAATCCCAGTATAATTTGTCTAACCTACTGCAGGAAAAAAACTGCCTCGTCAGTCATGTATCGAAAGATCCATGATCGCCTAAGCATGTGTCATGCATGGCACGTAACTGACTGATCATCTGTCTATATTTCTGAGATGAGCTATTGTAACTATTTATATCCATTGGACTTGTCATTATCTTTATTGCCATATTCACAATTTTGAACAGAACCTTTTTAGTCCACAATGCCTTTTTTGGATATCTCAGTTTCAGTTAATTCCCTTTAGTATCTCAACTCCCCAAGTACACATCACCCTGTGGATAAAAGTATTGGTTGAAGTAATCCAAAAAGAGCTGTGAGTTCAATACCTGGCCACAGCAGTGGGAACAAAAACTTGGAGAGTTGAATTTCTAAAGGGAATTAGCTGAAACCGAGATATCCCCCAAAAAGAAAGAAAAAAATGTATGACACATTGATTTAGAACAATCTACCCCCATGGACTAAATAAAGCATGCAGTTTGAAATTCAAACGTATATCACTTGGAAAAGGCTGTAATGCACAATGGCTGAAACCTCATGAATATAACAATAAAGATGAAGACAACAGTCTAGATGGTGTAAATAAATTCTAATATTGTTCCAAAGTCAATGAATGAATTTCCCAAAAGCATCAATAGCTTTGAAGATATGATTGACAATTTTGTTGTCCTCAAAAAATTCACTTGAGTTGACTTTGCTTCATAAGCATTTGAAAGATTTGACAAAATTCAGGTTCATGTCAACAAGGAAAGGTGTGACAGGAAAATTGTGCTCAGAAAGTTACAGACATCCTTGATTTGTTTTGGAGTCACAATCAGTTGGTAGACCACTTCATTTCTTTTTTTTAAATGTTTACAAAAGCTTTTTTTAGTCATAAAAGAAATTCTTGTGCTTCTTTGATAGATATTCTAAGATTTTCCTAGGAATTAATGCATTTTATTTATAATGTGACATTATTTCTCATTATTTTACATATTATATTTAGTGGTTATGTGTGTTTGAGTAGACATTCCAGTTTTTTTTTTTGCAGTGTCAGTTTACACCTGCCGGCCTGTGCATTCAAGAGTCATAGTAAAGAGAATAAGCAGTCTAAGGTAAAAACTAAGTGATCATCTGTTTAACATCAATCATGTTTTGTCTTACCAACATAGATGTTGAAATATTTTAAAATAGAATTTGTGTGTATGTGTATTTAACACATTTCAAAGTCCATAGATACTACATTGAGTCTCAGTGGAGTACATACCCAGTCAGGCTTGAGACATAATCTGATTCCGACCTAAATATATGTGTTATGCTTGTAAAACACAGCTATTCCACGGTCCAGCAACAAATACCAAGTACTCTCCTAAACCTTTGCTTACAATCATAAGCCATTTAGATAATTCTGTCTAAAGCTTGCCTTAATTCTTGGCAATCCCTTCTGTTTGATTTTCTGAATACATTGCCGACAATGCTGAAACTTAAACTTACTAAAAAGTAAACATCTAGTTACGCATTTCTAAATAAATGGCTGCCTGTTAGGGTGATTGCCTAATCCCTCTTGAAAACACATTAGTCTTTCTTCAACACTTACAGAGTCAACCTGTGGTTTATACTGTAACTGCACTGAGCAGAACTTAGTTACAGTTTCTTGGAGAGAGCTCATAATTAGTGCAATCACTTGTTCTTTTAACAAGGCTAGTATGTTCAAACATTCAATCACAATGGCTTGTGACTTCATATTAGTACAACCATTGACAGAGTCTGAAGAGTTCTATCAGCTCAATTACATTCACAAGGCATGGATCAACCAGGGTATGGTTTTCAGGCACTTCCCAAAGTGCCCACATACTAGGATCATCACCCAAGGCTGATATTATCAAGTCACTTCCTTAAATTGACCAGGATGAGATTTGAACTCAAGTTTCATGGTCAGAACATTAACAATCTAACCACTCAGCTACATTTTTTTTCATTTGAGAATCATATAATTAATAAAACATCAAAGAATGTATTTGCTTTGAAGTGCTCATTAATTTTTTTTCAGCAGAGATTCAAGCCCATGTGCATCTTATTAAAATTTCCTCGGAATTTGTCTTTGAACTGATATTCACACAATATACAATTAGCTGATACAAAGTAATCTTCTCTCACACTATATTTTCTTGTTCTTATTTTCATATCATTTGCAGTTCAGTTTAAAATACATCCTCTTTATCATTCACAGACTTTAAGAAACAACAAAAGGATGACTGTGAAATGTATCCGGCTTTGCACACAAGCAGGAAATGTCAAGCACTTGTCAACTTTTCACTGTTATGTCAGGAGATAAACAACATTTGAAAATCGGATGTTTAAATATCTTTCTCTTTCCCTCTCTCATATATAAAGGAATCAAACCAAACATGTCACACATTTAATAAAGAGAGATTGACTAACCAAAGAAATGACTGTTGCAAGCAAAAAAATTTGAAATCGAGCAGATAAAATGTTTCAAGAAAGTGATCATCAACAAGTTGTGAAAAAATGGACTTTATCAGTTTGTTATTCATTCAATTTAGAGTCAGAATGTCCTAGCAATGGAAAATTTAATAAATGTTGTCAAGGGTAAAATTTAGTCCCTGCATCGTATGGATTTCCCTTATTATACCAGGAATATATACATAAAACTTCAGAAAGAACATATTTCATCATGTAAGTCATGTTTTTCCTTTTCACCCAAGGGTGCACAGATTGCTGACCCAATCGAACATCAACCTTATTGTTTCAAAGTACTTGATGATAGGCAATATCATCATCCCCCACTATTCTGATTGAATTGTAAGGATCTTGGCATAAAAGACTAAACAAAAAAAAAATAAAAGTTATGACTATAAGTTATAAAAAAAAAAAAAAAATGTTGAAACCAAACAAAAAAGGATGTTGAAAAAAAAAGACCCAGCGGAACATGGACCTTACTGTATTCAGAGTACTTAGCCAAATAATGGGCAACACTTCAGTCTCCCTATGTTTACATAAAAATGTGACGTGACACAAAAAAGAAGTTACAAAATATACCTGTAACACACACAAAGAAAGTCATAAATTAAAAAAAATTCAATAAAATAGGTACCACCACTAATTTGCTGAAAAAAGAGCATACCATGATAAAAAAAAAGGCCCCAAACTTGATAAAAACAATTTTATCATCATAATCTTTGTTATTAAGTGAAAAGACCAAAGTATTTTTTTAATGGTCTATTAAAATTTTTAATCCTTTCTCGCACATTCAAAATTTTGGCTAAACATCTAAATATTGTTTTTTGTGTGTCAGCAGAGGGATAAAAGATTACAAGAAATTTTTGCATCATTTTTGTAGTAAAAACACACTGATTTAGAAATTCTTGTAAGAATCAAATAATTGTCAGATTTTAATTAAATTTTCAGAACTTATTCACAAATGAATTAAATTATTTTTGCAATTTTTTTTTTTTTTTTTAAAAGAAAATCTTGGTAAAAAAAATTTTTTTATTTTTTTTTACATTTGTTACCTCCACTTCATTTTATGAACTTTTGAGAAATTAAAATTTCACCCACTTCATATTTATATTAGTTAAAAGCAGGATTCCTTAGAGAATTTAAATCAATATCTTTTTGTCAAATAGAAACACCATTTACTAAAAAATCTGCTCTGAATTATTAGAAAAATGTGATAAAACTGTCATTATTTAATTAGAAGAGCTTTTAATTGATTTTAGACATACTAAGGACATTATTAAGAAAAGATTTTTTTTTTTTTATGAATAATGAATTTTTACAAGAATTGTTTTCATTTTTGTTTATTAGAATAATTTAAGTTAATAATTCAAGTTTTAAATCTGAAATTTTTTTTATTAATTTCAGTCTTTTAGATGATATTATTATTATTATTAAGTAAACACTATATTTGCTAATCATAAATGGAAAAGTTAGTATAAAGTCAAACACCAATAATTTTAAAGCAATTTTGAATTTTTTTTAGTATGTGTATAAACATGCCGATTTCTGTAGATACAGTTGTTCATACACAACATTTTCAGAAAGTAAGAGTGATAACAATAGTAATTTTAAAGCCAAAAGATCTAAAATTAGATAAAACAGATTACAGAGAATATTTTCCTAAATCTTTCTGATTACTGAGTACT